>CAJVQA010004589.1:0-17350 GCA_910591915.1 Cetraspora pellucida
TCACAACATATCCCTACTACTTTGGTATTCAATTCAAGTTTCACCAAGCTCCCAAACCAGATAGCCCAGAAAGGCAGATCGTAATCTTATACTTTTGGTTTACATGTTTGTCGGCATGTAACCTTTTTCTCCGGAACTCGGAAATTCTGACAGCCTGGTTGGTTCCATTCGGCCCCTTTAAAGGCTGGCTCTTTGCTTGGTTTCACAAGTTCTAGCTCCGTTTCATAGATCTAGTCTTTACAGTAGCACTGTCAAAAGTTTGGATTACCTCTCTACTTGGGTCTTCCAAGTGGGCTTCCATCCTTCTACCTGGTTCCTATGATTTACACAGCCTAAGGACTTATCTTGAGTTCACACTGCCTGGTACCGGTTTGTGTTCCTTTATACAATGTTGCATGAATGCCTAGACCTTCCAGTCAGGCTGGTATGACATGGGTTACAGGTATTCTATCCCAACCAATTACGGAAGACAGTTAGCCATAACACAGAAAGAATTGCAAATTTTCATCATCATTAGGATTTGAACTCTAGACCTGCCACTTGGGGGTTGACAACCTATCCACTTCACTAGGTCGCCACACCCCCTTTAGCTGTCTTTTGTTAAACAAGTTCAAAATATATTCTATTGTCTTTTTAGGTATTTTGATTTTTCACAAAGCTAGGTTCAGACTTTTAAGTGAAACTAAGTCAAATGCCTTTTTCATGTTTTGCAAAAGTATCTATATCTTTTTGCCCTTCTCTTTTGCTTCTTTCATTATCATGTTGAGAATATGTACTGGTTGTTCTGTTAAGTTGTTTAGAAGGCCTGTCTAATTTGATTCTTTTAGTATTTCTTTTTCTATAAACACTTTGGCAAGCCTTTTAGTTATTATTTTTGTTATAACTTTTCTAAATATTTCTATTAATGCTATTGATTGAATGTTGTTTAAACTATATTTCTACTTAACATATTTAGGTATTGAGTAGACTTGTGCTATCTTCATTTGGTTGGTATCTTTTCTACTTCTAGACATAAGTCTGCAAAGCTTCTAAATACTTTCTGTATTTTCTTTTCTGCTTATTTTATTAGAATGTAACTTATATCTGATATGCCTAGAGCTGTTTCTGTCTTTAGTTCTCTCAAAACTTCTTCTTATTTTTTTTTTAAATTTTTTTCTTAACTTCTATGTACTATTCCTTCTTAATGTTTCACTGCTTGTATATTTTCTTTCACTTTTTTAACATCTTTTCTAATTTCATATTTTTTTTTCTAAATTGTTTTTTGTAATGTTCTGCTACTTCTACTCTGATATCTTCTGGGCTTGTTAGTAAATTTGTTTCTTCTTCTACTTGTTTGATAAACCTATTAAGTACTATTTTCTTATAAGGCCTATTTAAGAGGCTAGCTATCATCTTTCTTTGGTCTGTTCTAATCATTTTATATCTTTTATCTATATTTTCTTTTATTTGTTTTTTTTGTACTTATTCTTAGTCTTTTTTTTCTTTTCTAATAATAGTTTTTTTCAACCTTTCATATCTTCTATCCATGCATTTGACTATTGTCTTTGTAATCTTGATAACTTTGCACCTATTTTCTTGCTTAGTGTTTTCAACTGTTTATTTATTTTACTTCTTTTTTCTTTTATTACTACTTGAATTCTTTTTGTTTTTGCATATTTAATCAATTTTTGAAACTTAACAATGTTTTTTTTTTGTTGCTGTTCTTTTTGATTTTTCCTTCTGTTTGTTATTGTGTTGTATACTTTTTTCTTTAATATATGTTTACTTGCTACTATGATAATCGCTTCTTCTATTATGTCTCATATATTGTTTATCTTCTCTGCTTTTCTTTTTTCGATTTATTTTTTTTTGTAAATGTCTTTTAACACCTCTTTTTTTTCTATTCAGTTTTGTAATTCCTGTGTATAATTTTTACAGTCTTTCAATTTTGCTTAATCATACAAGTATATAGTTCTTGACTGTTTTTTTTTTTTAATCTGTCTTGTTTTTTCTGTTACTATATGTTTAATTCATACTTCTGCTATTACTATTCTGTGGTTGTTTTTTGTAATTTCTCCTACTTCTTCAATTTCTGCTTTTTGTAAATCTGAGACTAATTCTTCTAATATCCATATATAATCAATTCTTGTTGCTGCTTCTTCATTTGATTACATGTATTGTTGGCTTGTTAAATTCATACTTCTATATATTTCTAAAGTCTTGATTTTTTATCTAGTCGAAGATTAGTAGTCTTTTGTAGTTTGTTGTTTGTAGATATTGTCTGTCTAGAATATTGTTTACTATATAATTAAAATTACTTATCACAATAAATTATGTTTGTTTTTTTCTTCTTAAAACTGTTTCTATAATTTTTTGCTGAATGTTTTTTCCTATTATTTTGTCATTTGGTAATATATAGATTGCAATTACTACTAACTCCAATTGTTCAAAGTATAGTATAATTTTTATCATATATTTACTTGTTTTCTTGATAGCACCTATATGCTTTTCTCATTATTTATCAACCATAATTCCAACATCTGACCCTTTCTTCTTATCCTTTGCTGCATTTGTTCAAAAACCTATATATCTTTTGTTTGCTATATGTGTTAGAAATTTTTCTTTTCTTTTTGTAAAATTTGTTTCTGTAATTCCTATTATTATAATTTTTTATTTTACTCAGCTAAGCAGATTTTTCAACTTCTAACCTTTGGTTTTAAGCTTATTAATATTGTGACATATCATCTTTATTTCTTTTTTCTCTTTTTTTCATTTTTTATTTAATGGTTTTTATTTTGTCTTTATACTTTCTATTTTTTCCTTTTCTCTATCTGACTTATTATCTTCTTAACAAGAAGACTTCATTTCTCTTCTTTCTTTAAACACCTTTCTTTCATCTTATAAAAAATTTTTCATCTCTTTGTCTACATTCATTGGTTCAACTATAGCACCTTTAGAAGTAATTAGGTTGGTCTATTCTATTTCTTTTCACTTTCTTCTCTAGTTTTTTTAATTTTTTTAGTATTAGACCTAGGATATCCTTAATATAAAAATTTTCCTTTTGAGGTTAAGTCTGGATCACTGTTTTTTTTTTACTCTTTTCTCACTTCTGGTTTTTAGTTATTAAGCTTTTTTTATCTTTCTTATATTTATAATTTTTGTTGATCTTCTTTTCTCATTTATTGCTTCTATTATTTTCATATTCTTTTATATC
The DNA here is from genome assembly GCA_910591915.1 of Cetraspora pellucida. NCBI lineage: Eukaryota > Fungi > Glomeromycota > Glomeromycetes > Diversisporales > Gigasporaceae > Cetraspora > Cetraspora pellucida. The sequence goes on from CAJVQA010004589.1 coordinate 3,194, forward strand.
AGAAATTTACTAATATTATTACTAGTGATATATTTCATATCTATGTTTTCTTCTTTGTTTATATGTTTATTCTTTTCTTTTTTATGATTTTGCCAAAAGAGTAGATAGTTGTTAAATTTTATTAGCTTTGTCTGTGCTGCTTCTATTTTCTTTATTGATGCAAAGGTAATTATTGCTAATCTTCTTTGATTTTTGTTTCTGTTAGATGGTATGTATACTAATCTTACTTCTTATTTTTTTAGACATCATAATAATAATACTTCTAATGCATTATTTGGAAGCTCTATTAATCTTGTTGTAAATTAATTTTGCATATTACATTAGTTGTAATCTTTTTCACCTAATATTACTCTTGCTAGTCTATATACTTCTATTGGTAGTAATCATAGAATCTTTTCTTTCTCTAATTCTTTTGTTTTAACTACTACTAATGCTTTGTATTTAGATCTTTTAATATATTTTATCTGAGCTCCTTTGATGTTTTTGCATATATAGCTTACTTCTTTTGTATTAATATTAGCTAGAAGATCTCATATTATTAAGTATAATTTTGGTTTAAAACTCTTTTTGTTAAGTAGTTCACTTCTTTGTAATCTATTTCTTTTTGTCTAGCATGATTTTTAGACTTTTTTTTTTCTCTTTCTTTGTCTTTATATGCTTGCTAGTACTGTTTTTCTTTTTGTCTTTTTGGTTTTTCTAGAATGATTTTGAGCCATTCACCTTCTTTTTCTTTAATTCTTTCTATTACTATGTCTTTACTGAACTCATAGTCAAAGTTCACTTTTGTTCAACTATTATCTTTTTTAAAAACTTCTTAAATTGATTTAATGTTATGGTTTTCTTGAAAGATCCATTAGATATATTTCAGTGTTTTTTTTTGTTTTCTTCTAGTACTATATATGTTGGAATATTTGCTTTAAAAGATTTACTCCTATGATATATGCAGTTTTTTGATAACTATTGACTATGCTCAATTGTGTTTGTAAATATTAATATTTTTTGATTCTTTTTTTTTGCTTTTAGCTCTATTATTTTCTTATCTATATCTTTGATATTTTTTCTCAAGTTGTATATTCTGTTATCTATTAATGTCTCTTGATCTTCTTCAGTTTGTTTTTCCTTAACATTAATCTTCTTTTTTGTTGTACTAGCTGATGGCATTTCTGAAACTATACTTTGAGAATTACTAGAACTTGGTTGTTATACAATTGAAATACTCAGTTCTTTCATTTGTCTTATAACTCTCTTTAGGTCTTGGTTTATCTCTTCTTTATTATTTGTTAGTTCTTGGTTTCTTTTTTCTTTTTTTGGTACAGCTACTTTTTTTTTTCCAACTTCTTTAACCTTTTTGGTTTTTTTCTATTTTTGTTTTTTCTTTAAATGTTTCTTTTTTATTAAAATTCATTTAAATGTTAAAAAAGCCTAAGTTTACATCTATTGCTAATAGTTTTGTTACCTATTCTTCAATGATACTATGTGATACTGTGCACACTTCAGCTATTCTAAGCACTTTAAGAATTTGGCTATAAAGAAGTAAATCCTTTACTATAATATTTTTTAAATCATAGACTGCTAAATCTTTTGCTATATATTCTAAGTTATTTGGATTTTTAATACATTTTGATAAAATCTTATCTAATATTTTGCTATCTATATGTCTATAATTTCTATCTCTAAATCCTCTAATATGTTAAATCAAATTTGTGTCTACTGGCAATTCTATTCTTGTTTATATTTTTATTTCTAAACTTTACTGTTGTTTGTTTATCTACTTAGTGCTTATGCTTGTACTTACCTATATTTCTTAATATGGTTGTTTGTTGTTTAGAATAATGTGATGTACTGTTGTTTGTTGTTGTTTATGTTGATAGCTGGTTATGTGTTCTGGTGTTGTTTTCTGAGTCTAGTATACTTTTTTTAATTTTTTCAAAAAATTGTTCAAAAAAAATTTTTAAAGCTAAAAAAAATTTTGTTTTCAATGATTTTGCTTATGTTGTTGCTAAGACAAAGTATTTGTGTTTTGTGTACTAAGTCTTTTTTTTTAGAAATTTAAATAAAATTTGTTAAACCAGTTTTGTGTTTTTTTGGTATATTCACTTTAGCCATATTTTAAAAAAAGGGATCAGTGGAAAGAGTTTGTTATATTTTTATAGCCTAACACAATTTATAATAGTTATCAACCATTAGAACCTATACTTATTCAGCACTTTAAATACAATACTTTTAGAAAATAATTTCAAAAAAACAATATACTTTATCTAGAACAACTATGTATTACAGATAACAGTACTTTACTTAAATGGCATTATCTTTTACTCAAACTTTATCATCTAACTAAAGAAAGACAGCCTCTTTGGTTCATCTATCTTGAAGACACAATTCTGTCTAACAGACTACACCACCTAATTCTTTCTTATTTTCAACTATCTGGAGTTAATGCCTTTGCATATAACACTTTATCATTTAAGAAAAAACTTAAACCAGGAGGTGTAGTGACTTAGTGAAGTGGATAAGTTGTCAACCCCCAAGTGGCAGGTCTAAAGTTCAAATCTCAGTGATGGCGAAAATTTGCAATTCTTTCTGTGTTACAGCTAACTGTCTTCCATGATTGGTTGGGATAGGATACCTGTAACCCGTGTCATACCAGCATGACTAGAAGGTCTAAGGCATTCATACAACATTGTATAATGGAACACAAACCAGTACCGGGTGGTGTGAACTCAAGATAAGTCCTTAGGCCATATAAATCAAGGGAACCAGGTAGGAAGATGGAAGCCCACTTGAAAGATCCGAGTAGAGAGATAACTCAAACCTTTAACAGTGCTACTATAAAGACTAGACTTATGAAACAGAGCTAGAACTTGTGAAACTGAGCAAATGTGCTGGTCTTTGAGAAGGGATCGGATGAACCAACTAGGCCGTCAGAATTTCCAGGTTCTGAAGAAAAAGGGCACATGTTGGCAAACATGTGAACTGGAGGTGTATGGTTTCGATCTACCTTTCCAAGCTATCTGAAATGGCAGCTTGGTGGAACTTGAATTGAATACCAAAATAGTAAGGATATGTTGTGAAGTCAGTACCAGGGTTGGAGTGAACTCTACAAGGGCATAGCAGTTTAATGGTACACTCTGACTGCCAGTGTTGGTCTCGATCATAATGATATCAGATCAGCTATAAGAATAGGATACAGAAGATTCTGAAAGGTTAAGTACAAGGTCAAAGGTTCCTTATATAAGTGAACCATTTTAAAGACTTAGTGACTATGGCATATTTGAATTAGTATCGGCTGGGGCATCTTGGTAGGTGTAGGTAGGTGGGTGGATATGGAAACAGAGTAGTTAAATAGGAAACCTACAAGTGGATTCCAGGTATGGCAGCTAGTGTAGAACCTTCGGGCAGACTACTTAAATTAGACAATGCTAAAGTTGTATAAGTGGCTAGTTGTACACTCTTTCTATGATTGCCTTCTGTGGTTGTAATGCAACCATTATCTGAATATACTATCAATAAAATCCTGGGTTGCAAGTACTCATCTTAATATTTTTTAAAAAAAAGAAAAAACTTAAACCATAGTTACTTACATATAATAACAATAATTAAGTGATCATTATTAGTAAAATCTACAAATATTTCTCAAATACAAATCAGTTCTTTATTTTATATTAGAATGTTATTATTAATTTAAATCATAATTATTACTACTCTTTTCCAAATCTGAACTGTATACTATGTACTAGATGCCATTTCAATTCAAATAGAATTAACCAAATATGCATAATTAATGTATTAGCAACTCTTGTACCAGCTTTTTGAAAAGAAAAACCTCTAAACTCAAACTTAAAGCTACCTATCTAGACTTTATTTACTCAACAGCAATTAAATATCCTTTATAAATTCTATATAACTATCTTACTATTAATATGGAGTTGAGTCAATAGAAATCAAGCAAATTTTTTTTAAGCAAATTTTTTTGAAACTTTAAACAATGATAACTTAACTAAAACTTTATCAAATTTTATAAAATTTTTTGAAATAAATGCCACATATTTGTAAAATTCATTTAAAAAATTTTTTATTAAATTTGATTAAGTTTTTATTGAATTATTGTTGTTTAAAGTTTCAAAAAATTTTCAATAAAAACAATTTGCTTGATTTCTATTGACTCACTCCCATATATCAAATTCAACTATTGCTAAAATTTTTAAACCTAATAAATGTTTAAACAAACTTAAGAAAGTCTTTTAAAACAATCTGTTATATAAGAAATTTATTTTTTATATAGATAGATTAGTGACTAATATTGGAACTTAACAAAGCTCAATGGGCATTAAATGAGTCTAAGTTAATAGTAACAACCAAATTCTTTACAAATTTTCAGCTAAAATTCACTTTTGGCTATTAGCCTATAAGGCAGAGCTTTTCTCTATTTTATTAGCAATTTCAATTATACTTCATAATGTAACACTTTAAATTTATACTAATTTACAATTTGTTATCTCTAAATTTTACAAACTTTCTACTCAACTTAATAATTCTAACAAACTTTTTAAATTTAACACATGGCCTTTATAGCATATACTTCTAAACATTATCAAATCCTTTAATTTAAATATTAACTTTCACAAAGTTCAAGTTCATACAGATAATTTCTTTAATAACATGGCTAATTCTCTAGCAAAACAATATATCTTTTCTTTATCTTTAAACTTTCAATATACAGATATTTACAATTTTTTTCATAATTTACTATGGAAATAAAATTTTGTTAAACTTTCTACTAGACATTTTGTTAAAAATATCTGTAAAGAACACATACTGGCAATGTGGTTTTCACAAAAAAAAACAATGGATAGGCTTATATTAACCACTATATAGACTGGAAATCCACATAACTATATCTTAATCATAATCAAAAACCTACATCTAACTTTATTAGCTTTAAATTCAATCAATCTAAAACCTTTAAAATTAAAATTCTTTTAAATCAACTATTAACATATTTTTCTCATCACAATACCTATCCAAGAATCTTTCTAAATGTTAACTGCTTTTGATGCAATCTTTCTAATTCCTACTTATACTGATTAACTTGCTCTAATTTATCTCTTATTACAAATATTATTAACTCATCAATTTAGCATATTTTATCTAAAGCAGACCTTAATTTATTTACTAGTTAACTACATGAACTTACTTGCAAAATCCAAAACTATTTTTCATTTGACTGAATACTATTTTAAGCAAACTCTTTCTATATTAACCTTACTCTTAAAAGTCTTATATCTAAAGCCCTAATTGAAACAATTTATAACTACAACATATCTATTAAAATAGTCTTACAAACTATTATTAAATACTTCTTAACATTAATGACCAAATCTATAATCAAATATGGAAACTTTACTGCATTGATTTTTCTAACTAAAAAAAAATAATAACATTACATGTTTTCTAAGCTCTAACAATAATTATACCTTTTAACAAATACAGCAAACTAGATATTACAAGAGATTATATATAAATTATATATACTTATGTCTATATGAAATAGCAGATTAATTATATTCATGTTCTAATATCTGTTTATCAATTGAACAAACTATTAGGAAAATCAATATATAGTCAACATTCTGAATTAATTATATTTTATAACTATATATTAATATTACAAATCTAGATAGGCCTTAACTACTATAATTAGATTAGATTACAAATAAAACTGTCTAAGCTTTAATTTTTGCATATAGTTTTTATTTTGTAGTTTACAATCTTAGTATATTTTAGTATATAGTATATTAATATATACAACTAAAATTACTAATAAAAATATAAGCAAAGCATTACCTTAATATTAAAAAAAAAAAATAAATCTTTATCTTGAGAATAACTTTATAATATATAGTAATACTATATAAGGTCTATCAAAAAAAATAAAACTTTTATTTATCATTGATTAAATAAATAATTAATAATAAACTAAGTCTTATTTTCTTTTAGCAATACTTATATTCTATAAAGTTAAGATTATTATATAAAGAAAATATCTATATATTTGTATATATTATTATTATTATTTATTTTATTTAAAACTTATTTAACTTATTTTAGATTGTTTTTAATAAATATGAAGAATTTAACCTTTTAAATAATAATCTTAAATAGTTGTACTATTGGCCATCTGATATTAATATAGATGCTACTATTAATGTTAATTATAAAAAAGCTATCTACTTAGCAAAATATTTAGAAATAAACTTTATATCCAATAATGCCTATTATTTTAATATCTATAAAAAATTTTCTAATTTACAACTTGAAGATTTTTAGAATAAAGATTTAAGTCTTAAAACTGTTAATAATAATAAATATAATATAAACTATAGTTTACTTATTTCTTATTGTATAAGCAATGTAATAACTAAGATAAATAAGAATTAAAAATTTAATTTAAGTTTAAGGCTTAAATTTCTTTAAAAAGAATTTATAAGATATATCAAATAATTATTAAATAAATTTAAAAGTTATCTGAAATTTTATATTTTTTAAATAGTGAATAATTAATTTTATAATATTAATTTTTATTGTATATAAATAATTTAGAATTTTATCTTTATAAATTCTAGATCTAAAATTATTTTAAATAATGATTTGTTAAATATTGAATTTTTATTAGAGTTATATTAATATTATATAATATATACTCAGAAAAAAACCATGTATAAATTAAATTTTCTTTTAAAGATGATAATAAAAAAATGTTTTAAATAGGATTAATATTAATAAGCCAAGCAGTTTAGTATTACATCTGACAAAAAATAATTTTATTTTAACTAAATTATAAGAAAATAGATAGAAATTTAATGAAAAAACTAGCAATAATTTGATTAAAAAAAATTATTTAAATAAATTTATTTTTATTAATATATTTAAAACTTAATTTTATTTATTTTTGATTGAAATTTTTATTTTTTAGAATGCTATTTATGCAATAACATATCTCTTTTTCTATTGTAAATTGAATCTTTTGTATAACTAAATTTAAAAACATGCCTTGTATTACTTAAATTATTCTATATATGAATAAAATAATTTATTTTATTTATATATTGATATTTCTGTTTCAGATTTTAAATCTCTTTTTTATATATCTTTGAAATTTTTTTTCACATTAATACTGCAATTTTTTTAACAATTTATGATTATTAATTTTATATTTTTTCTTATATTAAACCTTTACATATTGTTTATTATTTTGCTTCAAGTAATATTAGTATTAACAAAAAGGTATTAGTTTTTAAAAAATAGACAAAAGAGTTTTTTAATGTATTTAAAAAATAATATAGCAATAATCTTTAATAATAATTTTTTTTTTTGAATTTAGATATCTATTATATTTAAATTACTAAATATAATAATTTTTTTAATTGTGTAATAATAATAATAGCAATTTAAATTTAAAAATTTATGAAATGCTTGTGTAATATAATAATTATAAAAATTTACTTATCAATATGAATGCTAAAATAATAAATTATTTTAAGTATATTTATTTATTTAATTATTCAACAAACTTATATAATTATAAAAAAAATTTTTTTGTTATTTTTTTTATTCAAATTAAAACTTAACTACTAATCATAATTATAAATTGCTAGATAATACTATTATTGAACAAATATTTGAAAATTTTTGCTTAATAATATATACTTAGATATTTATTTATTTATATTATTTATTTATTTATTTTTAGGTTTAGATTAAAAATATATATTTCATAAACTTTACAACACTCTTTCTGCCAATTACTAAAACACAAAATCTGCAGAAGCAAAAATCAAGACTAACAAGAAAACTACTATCAAAACTGTACTTAAAGACTTAACAAAAAAAAAAGAGCTGCAGAAATAGAACTAACAAGTAAAACAGCAAAAGAAAACAAGCCAAAAAGCAAGTAAAAAAAAGACAAACTTTCCAAACAAACTTCAAAAAACAAAAATTTTAGAGAAATAGCTTAGATCTGAAATCACAGATCTGTTTGAAACATGTGAACATGTGAAAAGACAAACAAACAGACACATACAAATATAAACAGAGTAAATATGTAAGTATTACAGAGTGCATATAATTGTAAACAAAACAACACAGAACATAGCCACAGATAACATAAGCAAAAACAGAAAAGTCAATGACACTAAAATTGGTAAGTAAAAGAGCAGAGGCAATACTAAAGCTCATAGGCAGCAAAGAATTAGAGCAAGAACTAGCAAATAGAAACAACCACTTCAATGTAAGAGATATAGTAGCAGCAGCATTATAGAAAACAAATTTAATGAAAACAGTAATGATAAGGAAAATATACAAAGCAATAATTAAAGTAGATATGAGAAACCCAACAAGCATAGAAAAATAGGCAGAAGAGATAAACTGCACAAGCCAACATCCACTAGCAGTGCAAAGTATGAAAAGCAAAAAAGTCCAAATGGTATCAAAAAAAGAAAACAATATACCAAAATTGTATGTAAAGAAAATGAGACAAAAAACAGAAGCAGTAAATGTAATAATGAATGAAAAAGAGATATGACAAAATACAAGTTTAAAAGAAAAAGAGAAACAAAAAAAAAGAACAAGCAAAGAAGTTACAGATACAGAAACAACAAGCATAATGATCGAAGAAACAAAAATAGATAACTATATAGAAGAAAAAATAAAGACATCAAAAACAGATATAATGTAAGAAGACTATAAAGACATTATTATGGCAATTTGAAACCAAGAAGAAACTAAGATAGATAAAAAAAATGGAATCTATAAAACTGAACAATGGAAAATCAAAGATAAAACTATAGAAAAACTACTAGAACGAAGCATCTGATCACTCTTGAACAGATAATGCAGTAATGAAAGAATATATGCAGCAAAAATACCAGCATACAATGTACTAGGTAGTTTACAAAAAGAAAGAACAAAATTCGTTAACAGATTGCTAGTATTTAACAAACACATTAAAGAGGTCAAAGAAATATTCAAGAGAGGTAATGCTTGAATTATTGTCATATTTAACTGTAAATATAACAGAGAAAAAGCAATCAACAAAATCTAAAAAAAATATGATAATTGGTTTAGAATGATTCCAGACATAGATGAATTAGAAGAAGAGAAGACCAAAAAAAGTAAGAAGTTAAAGCAGAAAAAGGAGCTAATAGAAGAAAAGAAGAATAAGAAAGAAGCCATGAGAACAGAAAACAACTTACACAACTAAGAAAAAGAAAATATAGATAAAGAAAATAAAGAAAACACAGTAGCAGTAACAGTATGGGACCTGCCAAAGGAGATGACAAAGTATGAAATTAAGTACTTAGTGAGAAATATAGGTAAGTAACAGAATGCAGAATCTGAAGATGTATATACAGAACAATGACAGTAATAAAAGTAAAAAGAGAAGAAAAACAAGCATTTTTATAAGTTATTCTTTTAAGAAATAGAAAGTTAGCAAGAATAACAATAAGTAAAGAAAAGAAAAGAAGAAAGAAGAAAAAAATCAATTCACAGCAAGACTGATAGGAATTCCAAAGGGAATCTCTAAATTAATTCTATTACAAGAGCTCAAAACCAGAAAGGCAATAGCAGTATACATTTCATCAAACAAATAGGAAAGACCAAAAAATTATGCAGTAGTGTCATTTAAAAGTCAGAAAGATATGAATATAACTACTAAGAAAAAGGTCTAGTATAATGAAGTCTCGATGTTCTGAGAAGTTAAACTAAAAAGATTAGATAATCAACCTTATAAAGACAGCAACAGGATACAAAAGATACAAAAGAAAGAAGAAATAGAAGATCTCAACTCAGAAGAAGAGCATACAGACCCAAAAGAGTATATAAAGTGAAATAAATATAGCACAAGACTGAATAATAGAAGAAATAAATAAGAAAACAGAAGCCACCAGAACAAAAGAAATAGAAAAAAAAATTTAGCAAGTACAAACCAGAAATATAAAAAAGGCACAAGAGCAAGCATCAGACATGGAAAACATATTAGGTCAGATACTAGAAAGATTAGAAAAATTGGAAATAGCTAGAGAAAAAATATAAAAAGCCCAACCAGATTGCTCCTGAAAGTGCCATAGTTGAACTAACAAGAACAGATGAGAAAGTCAAGAATTTTCTGTGAAGAGAAAGAGAAGTTTTTGAAAAAAGAATAGTATCTCCTCATCTAATAGAAAAGAAACACATAAAAGAAAAAGAAAAAGCAGTTAACACAAAGTTATTACAAAATCAGTTAAAAGAGAACGAAAAGAAAGAAAAAAAGAGATAAAAGTAGCATGTCACAATATCAATAGACTAAAAACCAAAGGTTGGAAACTTGAAAACCTGCTTGGCTGAGCAGAAGAAGAAGAAATTACAATATTGGAAATTACTGAAATAAATCTTGTAGAGAGAGAAGAGAAATTCTTACTACACAAAACAACACAAAGATATGTTAGTTTTTGGAGTAGTGTAGCAGAAGACAAGAAAAAAGGATCAGATATAAGGGTGCTAATAGAAGAACAATGAGCAAAACATGTAAGTATAGTCAGAAAGATAAATGAGTACATAATAGAAATTATACTATACTTCAAGCAAATGGAATTAATAGTAATAGAGGTCTATATACTACTAAGTGACAAAGAAGTAAGAAGAAACATTCAACAAAAAATAGTTGAAACTATTACAAAGAAAAATAGACATACTTAAATAATAATTATAGAAGACTTTAATCACACAGTAAACAATGTTCTAGATAGGCAAAATTCACAAGCTGTAAACTATAAAAAATTACTATTATTTAGTTGGATAAAAAGACAAGACTTGTATAATACATACAGAGAAATGCACCTAACAGAACAAAGATACATATGGTCAAATTCAGAAACAGCAACAAGAATTGATTATATATAGGTATTAGAAGAACTGGCTTCAGGTCTATAAAGAGCAGAAATTGAGGATATAGAAGAAATAACTGAAAATAATCACAAGATAGTTACAGCAGAAATATGGATAAGACATATAATCACAAAAAATAGCAAGGCAGAAGTCAAGAGAAAGGGCCAATCAAGAACAATATATCTTTATAATAAAGCAAAAGAGAAAGAGTGGGAGAGTTATGCACAAGAGATACAAAAGTGATTAGAGATAAAAGAAACTTTAAGAAATATATAAGAAAAAAACAAGAAGAAAAAGAGAAAACATGAAAAATTAATGAAGTATAGAATATAATAGAGGAGGCAATTATAATAGCAGCAAATAGACATATACCAAAGAAGAAGGTTTACAACATGATGATAAACAGAAAACATAGCCAAAAAGATTAATAGCAAGGAAAAATCATTATAGAGCTTCAAAGACTAGTCAAATATGCAAAAACAAAAAGAGAACAGAAAGTGACAGAAGCAAAAAAAAGTAAAGTGAATAGAAGTCTCAAAACACTTGACAAGAAAATTGATGCAAGACTACCAAAAATCCAAAGACAATGGTCTGATGCTTGAATAGAGGATATAAAAGGCTGGCAAAAAATCTTGTAAGAGAAAAGAAAAAAAGAATAAAAACAGAAACAAAGAAAACAAATAGAAAATAATATAAACAAAAGATGTAAAATGATCAAAACCAATTAAGGGAAGATAATAGCTAGCCTTTTAAACAAGTCATACAAGAAAGTAACACTTGACAGAATAATTGAAAAAACAGAAAAAAAAACTAGACTAGTAATAGAAGCAGAGCTAGTTAAAGAAGCAACAGTAAAACACTACAAGAAGCAGTTTAGAAAAAGAAATACAAAATTAGAAGAGATGTTAGAAAGCTGGAAAGAAATCTATAAACTACAAGACCATATTAAAGAAGAATAGTATAAGAAAATCAGAAATAAAATTGAAGAAGAGGAATGAGATGAAATAATCAGAGAACTCAAGATAGGAACAGCTCTAGAATATTAGGAATAAGTTATATCTTAATTAAACAAGCAAAAAAAAAAACTCAAGAGGTTTTTAGAACTTATACAAATTTGTGCTTAAAATAGAAAAGATACTAATGAAATAAAAAATAACACAAGTATATCCAATACTAAAAGATATAGAATGAAGATACAGTTTAAATAATATTCGTTTAATAGCTCTAATTGAAACATTCAGAAAGGTTGTAACAAAGTTAATAATGAAAAGACTTAGCAAAATATTTATAGAGAGAGAAATACTTAAAGGTCCAAACTATGCAGACCTATCAGAAAACTCAACAGAACAACCTGTATATGTCCTAAACATGATAATAGAAGAAGTAAAAGAAAAAAATAAAGAGGTGTAAATACTCCTACAAGATATAAAAAAGGCATTTGACTTAGTTTTACTCAAAAGTCTTGAACTAGCCCTACAAAAAGTCAAAATATCCAAAATGATAATTAAATATATATTAAATCTCTTTCATAAAAGACAACTTAAAATAATCATAGCACATGGTTTGATAGAAGAAATAACAACAAGAGATAGAATAGATCAAGATGAAGTAATATCACTACTAATATAGTGCCTTTTCTATGCCCCATTATTAGAAAAGATACAGAAAGATAAAAGATTAGGCTATACAGTAGAACAAGAGTTTAAAGGATGAATATATTATAACAACATTACAAGTCATTGCCAAGCAGCAATCACATATGCAGATAATACAACATGGATTGCAAAAAGCAAGAAACAACTTATAGAGATCCTAAAGGTGGCAGAAGACTTCTTTAAAATAAATGATATCGAGATAAATAGATCGAAATTAAAACTGATAATAATGAACAGAAAGCTAAGAAAAAAGAAAAAGAAATAAATTTTGGTGGAAGCAAGATCATAGAAAAGCCAAGAAACAAAATAGTATGTTTATTAGAAATTTGGCTAAACAACAAAATGCAAGAAGTCTTAGTAAAAAAGAAAGCAAAAGGAATAATAAGCCAGATAATAAGAGACCTTAAATATAAAAAAATAATAATGAGCCAAATAGCATACATAAATAATATGATAATAATATCAAAATTAAGCTACATGTTGCAACTAACAAAGATATTGAAGAAAGAGATAAATAAAATATACCAACCGATGATATGCTTGGCAAAACAAAAAAGTAACTTACTAAGAATATTAGAAAACTATATAATAGAACACAAAGATCTTGGTAGTTGTAGAACCCTGTAACAAAAACTAATAATAAAACAAATAGAAGGCCTAATAGCAAGACTAAATAGAAAAGATGAACTAGGGCAACTAACAAAACTAAGAATAATACAGAGTTGTCAAAGAGCAAGTCTGACAAAAGATATATAAAAAGCAGAAAAACTATCAGAAAATAAGTCATGTTGGAAGAACAATCTAGTCTGCTTGACAATAGTCAAAGCAAGAGAGTTAGGAATAAATATAAACATAGAAAGTAAACTATGAACAACAAATAGTTATAGTCTTAGAGTAATCAAACTAGTAGAACCACAACTATGAAAAAAAAGTGAACCTAAAATAAGTGAAGCAGAACTCATATATCTAAACCAACTACTTAATACAAAAGAAGAAAGACTAATAACATGACAGCAATTCAAGATTTATCAAAATCAGTTAAGCAAAGGCAAAAAGGCAGAGTGGTTCAAAATGATAGAGACAAAAGTGCTTAATGGAACTGAAAGCAAAAAAGTTAAGAAACAATTTAAAATAGGCAGATGTAACACACAGGCAATGAAGATTAAGTGGGAAACTCTGACAAAGGATAGAAGGAAAAAAGAATGAATAATATATAGTGCAACAGAGAATAGGTAAATAGGAAAAATAGTCAAAAAGAAGAAGAAGAAGCTACTAATAGAACATTGGCAAATGCATAATATAGAAAATAACTTAATAACAAAAATTAACAAATGCAGAAAATATTCAAGAGATAGAAAAACAAAAGAAAATAGCTGCTAATATTGGATAAGAATTAACAATAATATAAATACAATCTCAGATATGCTAATAAGAAAGAACAATAATATAATCAAGACAGTTACCAACCAACTAATAGGATATACAAGAACAGAGAAACTGAAGAAAAATGAACAGAAACTAATAGGACTAAAGATATTAGAAGGCCTAGAAATAGAACTAATTAGGAAACAAAAAATAA
>CAJVQA010004590.1:0-17349 GCA_910591915.1 Cetraspora pellucida
TTTTATTTATTTTATTTATTTTTATATTTCTTCTTTTCTTTTATTTTATTTTCCTTTAAATAAAAGATCTTCTACTCGATCTTCATTACTTTAAAATTTGCTACAGCTTGATAGTTTTTAGTAAATTTTATTACAGTATCAAACCAGGTTAGTGATAAAAAGAAATATGGCTTGCTCTAGTAGGTTTACCTCAAAGATAAAAATAGTCTAAGAATTATAGTCCTATGGTTGAATATGAATAGATCCAGGTTTGTGACCTGGTAAAATTAATATTAGGGTTAAATCAAAGGGTTTAAATAGAACATCTAAGCAGGGGTGTTAGGTATGGCAACTGGTAAGGAACTCTCGGGCAGACTCCTTAAATAGGTAATATAGAAAAGTTACACATGTAGCCAGTTGTATACTCGTCTAAAGTTTATTATAGATATGTCTATATAAAACATGTACCTGCTATAAGTATTAATAAAAAGCTTGGATCAAAGAGATCACCTTAATATCAAAAAAAAAAAAAAATAACTAAAATCCAAAGCATAAATAAATTTTAAAACTATAATTATATTCATGATTCAATTTGAATATCGATTTCATACATATTATGTTAACCTAACTAAGTCAAAAGGGTATGATAGTTTTAATATATAACAAACTAATTCAAAACTCCATATGTAAACAAAAATATACTTACCAATATATAGTATTAATACTTAGGTTTTTAATAAATATAATGTATGTCATGATTTTTTTTTTTAAATGTGATTTTTAAATTAATTTGAATCCTGAACTAAAACAAAAGTTTAATAATATCTAAAATTTTCAGTAACTATACTTTAAACAAATATTACCTATATCTTTTGAAGTTAAAACATTAATTGTACTTTGATTCTTATTCTCTATTAATAATTTTAAATTACTAGAGTAAAATAATTTAAATATAATTAAATGAGAATATTCAATAATATATTTGCATTAATAGGAAATTAACAAATAAGTGCAAACTTCAAAATAAGTATAAGTTTTTGAATAAGCTTTTACTATATTAAATTATAAATTAGAAAAATAAAATAAAATTTTTTGATTTTAATTTTGTAACTAGTATTACAAATCATTAAAAAATTTTTAATCAATTTTTTGAAACTAATCAATTAATTCTTTAGATATTAGTTGCAACTAATCGATTAGTCAATTAATCAATTAATTGATTTGTTGGTATCTAAAAAGTTTAGTCACTTAGTTGTTAACTAACCAACTAATTAATTAATTTCAATTTCGATTTGTATTCTTATTTATAACCCTGTTATTTGATTTCAAAAATCTAATATTTTATTCTATAATCTTTATAAATGTAATTACAAAATTTAACTATCATAAACTCTATTTATTTTCTAATGAAAAAATTGAAAAATTACTATTATTTCTTTTAAAAACAACATCTGATTAACTAAATCTGAAAAAAAATGAGTTCTTTTTGCTAAAATATGAATATTAACATTGAAAAATAAGTATTCAAATAGAACTAATGTTGCAGAAATAGACAACTACTTATAGGCAAATTGACTAAACAGTAAAAAGCTTACACAACTTTTTTTTCATCATATTAAAAAGTCTTGGTCATTAGGAGCAACTTGTTCTCTTAAATATCTTGTTACTTATCCTTAGTAGCAGTTAGTAGATTAGGCATTAAATGTGAACTCCATAATTCAGCACTTAAAGAATTAAAATTTTCTTCTATAGTAGCTTGTGTTCTTTCAATATTACTTTTATTATTATTAGATTTCAATGCAAATAATTCTGCACAAATTTGGCTTTTTATATTTTTTTTTTATTAAGAGTAGCAAATAGAAGAAATTTTAATATACACAGATTTAACAAAAAAGCCTTTAGTTCAATTTTATAAGAAATCTCTTATAATTCATCAAGAAACAAATAAATTGCAGCATGCATTTTTTTCAAAAGCACATTGCAGTTTGTAGAAAGTAAATATCTTACTATATTTGAATTATTTAATTTTTCTATTCTATTTACACTTTTTTTTTGTATTTTTTTACTTGATTATAATCACAATCTTAATAATATACATTTTAACATACATGTGCATATTGACATTATTTTTTATTTCCAGCTGATGGTATATCAGCTTCATTATCATTATTAATACTTGTATTACTATTTGCTGTTTCATCAAAATCTTCTAATAATGATTCATAAATAAAATCTAACCAAGCTTTAACTGATTCACTCTTTTCAGCTACTAGAGCATATTTATTTTTTAACTTTTGAATATAAGAATATACAAGATTCATAATAGGGTATTTTGCATCACAGATGTGTTTTATTAATTCTTTAAATAGTTTTAAAACCTATATCATTTCTTTTACTAAGCTTTAAAAAAAAATTTTTATTAAACAAAATATACAATAATACAAATTATTATTATTAAAATTGATAATATTATAGTATTAAAATTTTTAAAATTAAAAAAAACTAAATACTTTTTTTTTTAGAAGCTAAACATAACTGATCAAGTTTTTCACTCTTCTTTTTTAATGTAGTATTTGATTTATTCTGTAATTATGCAGCTAATGTCTGCATTGCTAGATGCAATTCTAGTATTTTTTTTCAGACCAGATAAGATGACCTTTACCTCATTTTACAATCCATTAATACTTCAAGAAGGCTAATTGTTTCATTATTCTAAGATAAATTTGCTGAATTAATAAGCATTTGTGATTTTCATAATCATTATGCTTGTTTTGGAAAATAAAAAAATGCTTGAATACTTTTAAGTTATCAATAAATAGATTTAACTTGCTTTAACCCTTCTTTAACAGACAATTAAGAGTATATGCAATACAAGGTTGCTAGCTAACTTTTAATAAATGAACCTTGTCCAATAATCTTATTCTCTTTACAATATTGGCATTATTATTAATAGTAATTATATATACTTTATTGTCAAGATTCTATTTACAGATTATATTATAAAGTTTATTACTAATGCTTTTACTATCATGTAAATAAGACATATGATGACATATAAGTAATGCTTCCTAAAACTTAAAATCAGATATAAGCCATGTCACAGTAACACTCAAATATCTATATTTGCTTTTTGCTATCTACAGATTTGTAATCAAATAAACAATAATAGCAGTTTTAGTTAACAATTTCTGAAGCTAATCTATTTTTGTATAATATGCATTAGAAATATATCTTTTAATGCTAGTTGCACAAAGTATCCAATACTAGAGTTAAAATTCTAAAAGCATTTGGTGAAAAGATAAACATTTTAAAATATGTAAAAGTTGTACATCATATATAATAAATTCCACTACATATTTTGTAAGCTCATATTGTCATTTAGGCAAAAGAGTATTAATGTACTGTAATTTGTAATTTAATTAATATGTATATTTGGCTATAAATATAATAAATAAATTATTAGACCTTGTAGATATAAAATCTAAATAGGTTATCTAGTATCAAAATACTTCTTTTCTTTTCAGAATTAAGATAATTCTTATAATTTTTGGCTATAATATTGTGCTTGTTATAAAGATGTTGTATTAAATTTCTTATACTATCATCTAACTTAGTATATAGATAAGAACTCTGTTGAGACTCTTCTAACTCTTTAACACAAATTTTGCAATACCTAATTGTATTGTCTACTTTATAATTTTCAAAAAAAAAAATTATGTAGCTTGCATTTGCTCTTAGAAATTTTGTTAAGACAAAGGTATTTGATGAGGTTAATACTGTTGTACTGTTAGAAGCTCATCTTTTTTTTTAGCTAATTTTAGAAGTTTCAATAAATTCATAATGTATATTAGAAGCAAAACTATGTGTTGTTAAAGGAGTATTATCTATTATTAAAGGCAGCAGTAATAAAAATTGTTCTTAGGACTTTTTCTAAGAAGACTTTTTTTTTTTTGCTATAGTATGATACAACCTAGTTTATATATACTTATTGAATAAAACTTTATATATCATAATTTTTTTTTTATAGATATTAACTAATCATTATCATATTATTATAAACTTGTTAAGGAAACCACTCATATCTTTTAACTAATTCAAATATTAGTTATTTCTAGAACTTACTATCTTACATATATATATACATATACAAAAAGGCATTTATGAATCTGCCAAATATTGCTCTAACTGAAAATTTAAAAGTTGTATTTTTACAAAATAATATTGTAATACTAATATTAAAGGAAATTGTTAACACTTATATTCAGATTTATATTTAATTCAAATTAAATATAAATCTGGATTTAAATTTAAATTGAAATTTATATAATAAATTCAGATTTAAATTTAATCTGAATATATATTTTTTAAAAATTGAATTTGGATTTAAAATAAATCTAATTTGATCTATATATAAATATAAATCTGAATTTAAATATTAACTTTAGTTGCAAATATGCTATTATATGAGAAGAAAGATAATATATTTTAATATTTAAAGAAATGAATTTCTCTTCAAGAGTGTATGATGAGGCTTGGTTTATTAATAAAAGTATTTTTTGCCTAGCTTTTCTCATTTGTTTATTAAGTTTTTTAATGTAATAATTAAAAATTGAAAGTTGCATTCAGGGAGAAGAATTCCAATAGTAATAAACTGATAATTTTGTTTTATCAATATATCTAATAGCATAAAGGTTTTAGTATTTGTAAATAAGAAAAAGTGGCAATTTATTACTGCCAGTACTATTGCATATTACTAAAATTGTAACCTAACCTTTTGCTTTTTTTTTCTATAAACAGTTCATTTGCAAGAGTTTTTTTAGATTTAAGATGCTAGTACAAACCAGTTTCATCATAATTATATACATCTTAAAAGTGATATTTTTTAATAATATCTTTTAGTTTATTACAATAATAAGAAATATCATTTATTGAAGCACTAGCAGATTCTTCTTGTCTTGTATATTCTTTATTGTGAAATCAATTTTTAAAGTTTGAGAGCCATTCTTCTAACTTTTCAAAATTGTTAATTTTTAGTTTCTTAGTAAACTGGAAAGCTTTATATTGAATAATTGCACCTGTAATTGTCTGATTATATGCTTTAGCTTTTGAAACTTACAAGTTCAATACTTCTTTTAGCTGTGAATACTTAGCTGTATAATTTTACTTAAATTTTGCTTGTAATGAATTAGGATCAATTGAAAGAAAATAATCTTGTTATTTAAGTATTTTAGAGACTATTGATTCACTAATTTTAAATTTGTTTGCAAGTGCAAATTGGATATAACCTCTCTTTTGTAAACAACAAATTTTAGCTTTTTGAGCCTTTGTTAGTATGTTTTGTTTTGTTTTTTTACTGTTTGTTGCTTGTCTCTTGTTATTATTAATATTATTCATATTAAATGTTCTTCTTTTAGAAATTGAATCATAATCTAAAATGTTATCCTCAGCTAATATTCTATTGATCAAAGATCTTTCATTTAATGTTCTAACTAAAGATCTAATACCTAAATACCTACTAACTAAAGACCTATTAACTACTAGTAAAGACCAACTAGTTAAAGTTTTGACCAACAACCTATTGACTAAAGACCCACCAACTGACAATTTATTAACTAAAGACCCATTACTTTTTTCTATTATTATACTTAATCCAAGATTAATAACAATCATAAAAAAATAATATAAGACAATTTAACTTGTTCTTTATTTTTTTATTTGGTAACTTATACAATAAAATTAGCAATTTAAAAAATTTTCTAATAGCAATAATTTTTAAAAAAGTATTTTTTTAGAACAGTTGAGATATAAGTTTTTAAAAATTAAAATAAAAATTTATCTATTAAAATAGTATTATAGCAAATGTTGTATATGCAATCATTTTATTAAAGTTTTTACAGTGTGTTTTAGGTAGAGTTTTTTTTCATTGTTTTTATTTTAATGCATTATACTTTTCTGTATTATACATTTTTGTTACATATTTTGCTTTATCATTATACTTTTTTATTGTGCTTATAGCAAAGACAATGCCTAATACAAAATGAATTCTTCTTGTTTGTAATCAATCACAAATTAAATTATTTATATTGAATTCAATTGTAATAGATATAATTTCTTATCAGTTTTAATATATGTATAATATTAACAGTCTCTGCTATTTATTGTATTATATTAATTATATTTTTTTATTTTTTGTTACATATTTTATAAACTTTTTTGTATTATATATTTAATGCATTACACATTTTGCATTATATATTAATCTCAAGATTTAATTAGCTAAAAATTATACAAATAATATGGTTTCTTATATTATGACAAATTTAATTAATAAAGAATAGCCCAAACATTCTTATATACTTATATTGAGAGTTTTTTTAATAAACTTTCTTATATCAAGTAAAATTTATTAGATTTAAATTGGGGCCAATTAAAAACTTTCTTATAAGCCAATTTTTTTATATTGAGAGTTTTTTATATTAAGAGTTACTTGTATATAGTATAGTAAATCTAATCAATCATATTTGTATTTTGCAAAATATATTATCAGAAATGTTACAATATATTACACCTTAATTTTATATCTTATTATAATATATTACATATAGGCACTGTTCAATAGAAAAGAATGAAATCTTTTTTTTAGATCTGGCAAATTGTTTAGATTTAAAAAAGAAATTTCTCACTTTTTTATTGAAAAGTGCTTATATTATATTATTGTTTATTATAGAAATTGAACCTATTTAGAAAATCTTTACCTAGATATTATTAAATTATTTAAATTATCTGAATAAAATTATTATAGATTTTGGGTAATTATATAGCAACAATTTTTACTTACCCAAAATCTTCAAGAATAATACTAAAACCCAATTGGATTAAATAGTTAAACATAATTAAATAATTAATTTTTAAAATAACTTTTTTGAAAATTTTAATTTTTATTATTATTTTGCTCCAGAAGTGACAAGCTATATAAATCATTATATATTATTAGTAGTACAATTAAATGCTTTTTAAATTTTAAAAATAAAATAGTATTTTATACTAAATATAAAACAACCTAGATTAATCAACAGTTTAAAGACTAAAGCTTATATATTTTTTAAAAAAATATTGTAAATAACAGAAAAAAATATACTTGATCCAAACTTAATTTTACACTTAGTATATAGTATATAAAAATCATTTAACAGTTAATGTTATAAATAAGATCACAAATGGATTATTATTACTAATTCTTTACAGTTTGGATCAGGTACATTTCTACTTGTTACTAAAAAAATAGCATGCCACTATATAGCAATTTGCAAAATTTACAAATTATTAAAAAAAAAGAAATCGATTATGATTAATAATTAGTAATTTCTGATTTCCAATTTCTAATTTTTTTTATATATATTTTTAAATTTTAGATTAAACTTTAATATTTTAATACTAGTTTAATTAAAGTTTAAAAAAATAAATAAAAAAATTAGAAATCAGAAATTAGAAATTACTAATCATTAATCAAAATCGATTTTTTTTTAATAATTACAAAATTTACAAAATTTTTCAAACTGTAATAAATATCTTAATAAATTTATTCAAATAATTTAATTGCTTGTTAAACAAAAATTGTTTTATTTAACACTGTATAAATCTATACATTATTTAAAAAACTGCATTAATAATATCTGATGTCTTGTATTTATCTTTTTACATCTAATAATTTTACTTACATATCTTATTACACCTAATTCTTTAAATAAAATTCTAAATAAATCATGTTTCTATAATAAAAATTCTATTAAATCTTTTGCAATACAACTTTCTTCTTGTAAAAAAATCTTATATAAAGGTTCTGTTGAACAACCATTATCCTTATCGTCTGATTATATATTTTTATGTTCATAACAAACTTGTTCAATTAAAATTATATTATCTGGTATTTTTTTAATTAGTAAAAGATTATCTAAATATAAATATTTATTAGCATTAAGAGGGTTATTAATTGGGAGTTTTGTAATTAATTTATTTAATTTACAAATTTGTTTATATTTAATATTTAAAGACTGTGTAAATAGTATAGCATCATTTTTATTAGAAGGAAGAAGTTTAGCTTTTTTCTAATAATTCTTAATAGTTTTAGAAGTCACATTTTTCCAAGCATCATCTGCAAGATAAATAGCATCATGAATAGTAAAGTCTAATGAATTCTCATTTAACTTATTATAAACAGAATCATATATATTGATTTTATTTCTTATAAAACTTTTTTTGTAAAAACATTTAAAAATTAAATAATTTTCTGATTACAAAGCTGAATATGAGCAATAGTATTAGGCATCAAGAATTCAATATGAATATAGTTTAGTTTAACATTTTCTTCTAGATGATGTACTAGTGCATTATCAATGATAAGAAGAATATTTTTGTCACTTTTACTAAGTTGTTTATTCTAATCTTTTAATATTCTTATTCAGATTGAAACCTGTATAAAAATTAATTTAATATTTATTAGCATTTATAGTTTTAAAATAAGGTAATTAAAATATATTATAGTGTAATCAGTTATTTTTTAAAAAAATAACTAATTATACTATAATGCATTTTAATTAATATTGTTTTAATTTTTATTTTTTCATATTTGCATTCAACAGGTTTTATTTCAAAAGTAAGAAACTGGAAGTCTATTATAGTTGATATTATAAAGTAAACATGATATTTTATATTTATGAATAAATGATTTTAATTTCCAGTTGTATTACAAGTGATAAGGCATGTAATTTGTTTTTTTAAAAGTTTATGACTTTGTTGAGGACTAGTAGCAAGAGTTCTTGCTGGCTTTTGTTTTCAAAATCTTCTGTTTTATTAGCATTTTTTTTTTTTTTTTGTTAAAGTCCCTATCTTGAGAGTTGCAATGTTTTTATTCAAGTATATTAGGACATGGCATGCCACCAAGGGCTCACCTTATATTGAAGGTTACAACTAGCCACACATGCACTTTTGGTGTCTAATTTAAGTAGTCTGCTTACACATTACTATATAAGTTCTACACTAATTGCCATACCTGCAAGCCAACTAGAGGTTTTGTCTATTTAAACCCTCTGTATATGCAATCCTTCTTGTATCACAGGAACATCTCAAGGCGCCATCCATCCAAGTTTCCGATGCTTATCAGTCTCCTTAGGACTACTTTATTCTCAATAGGAAACTTACTAAAGCCTTTATGTTCTACACATCTAGACCTAGTTTTATGCAACACGCTATAGTTATCTAACACTTGCAGTCATAGGGGTTACCTGTTTAACCACTACGTTATACTATTTCTACCCTTGTAAAGTTCACTAGAACCCTAGTACCCATCTTTCTGGCATCTTCTCAATCATCTCTTACTAGCTGCAACTTAGAACTGTCAGTCTCATTTATCCAGACTACCAATTCAGATGGCCTGGTATGGTATACTTTTGTATCCTTTTCCTCCGGTGAACCCAGCAGCCTGGTTGATTATGTGCTCCTCTACACATATTTGTCATCCGATTTTAATCTTCGGTTCCTATGAAGGTGTTTCATGGGCTTCAACCAGTCCAATGGTACCATCAAAAGTTCATGCTACCTCTTTACTCAGGAATTTCCAAGTGGGTTTCTGTCATCTCGGTTTCTTAGTCTTCTATGCCCAGTGGACTTATCATAGGTTTGTACTGAAGTCTTATGCAATACCGATTAACATTCCTCTATGTACATGTAACATTACATTTCACATAGATACCTTAAGCTCCCAAAGCTGGGGAGACCCGGCCTGGTGTACCTGAGTAACAGCCACATGAGGCCAACTGATCGACAGGAGACAGTTACCATAACACAGATATAATTTTCAAATTTTGTCATAGGTAGGATTTGAACCTTAGACTTGCCACTTGAAGAATGACAACCTAACCACTACACTAGAATCGTCATCTTCTGTTTTATTAGCATTTTATACATTATTCAATGAGTATTGTATAATAATAAAATGTAACCTTCATTATTCTGCATTAAGCTTAGCTTCTGATAATGCACTTCTACTTTTACCAACTTTTAAGTACATCTTTATATCATGTCATAACTTGAATTATACTAGTCATTTTTTTGAACTACAGAATTGTTCTTTTCTAATACTAGAAACAATATTTTTAGCCTTTTCTATAAGAATTTTATCTGTTAATACTATTTGTTTTGTGAAAGCATATTGTAACCATCTTTCTAAAATTTTCTTAATTATTGGAAATTCTGATTGACATTTTTTTTTTAATTGTGCATTATATTTATTGACTTCAAGTTAAAGTCACTTATTTTTATCTTACCAAATATTAGATACAACTTGCTTAGAAATATTATATAGCACTAGATCTTTTTGCTTAAAAGGATTATATGCAGAAAGCTTTTACCAAATTTTTTGATTTGTTAAACCTAATATTGCTATATGCTTGCATTTTTCATCAAAAATAAGCATTTTATTAATTTTAGCAGACATTTTTTTTTTTAAAAAAAAAATGTTTATAGGTTTTCAGAATTTTTAGTTTTTAGAGTTTTAAGGTTTCCAGGTTTCTGAGTTTAAAAGTTTTTTTTAAAAAATTTTTTTTTTTTTTGTTTAAAAAAAAAGATTTAAAGCATAAAAAGATTTTTTTTAAAAAAAAATTGCACAAGATATTTTTAATAAAGTTAATACTCTAAGTTTAAATTTAATATCTTATTGAAGCAAAACTACTAAAGACAATACTTTTATTTATCGATTTAATATATAAAAACTTAAAGCAAGCTTGAGGCAAAGTTTTTAAAAAATACTTTTAACTCTTAAATTAGACATAGTATATCATGTAGTATCTATAATATGTATATACCAGGTATGTATTAGCAAGCTTAAAAAAACTTTTATCAGTTGTAATATATTATTATAATCTTATAATCTAATTAGTTCATAATAATCATAAATATCACAAATCTGTTATAGCAAAAATTTCTTTATATGCTAGGCAATACAATTTAAACTATAATTATTATAGTGTATTATTATATAAAAATCTATAATTGCAAGAAAAAATAAATATTAAATTTTTTGTTCTGGTAAAATTACTTTGTTATTGTGAGAAATCTAATTTAACAAGGTCTGTTATAATGAAGATAAACTGTACATGCAACAAGATTCTGTCAAAATATCTTATTATAGTTAAACACAAATTCAAACTTCCAGTTACTACTCCTAATAGTACAATGCTCAACTACAACATATATAGAATTAAAAATATATAGAATATACAGCTACAACATCATATTAGCAATTTCTTTCTTTGACTTAACAAAACAGACTTACTTGAAGGCACTACTCAATAAGACTACAACAACTTCAAAACAACCTTTGGTTAACTACTAACATTCTTTAACACTTTAACCTTTTTATAGATGAAGCTAATAAACATACTACAACTTTTTAAATAATTCAACTTCTTAGACATATGCAGCTTACAATCTCTGTTTACTCAACACAATCTTATATACTAACATACCTATACATTACAAGTGAAACTCTTCTACATACATATTCTAACTATAACAATTTCAAAAAACAGTTATATAACAAATACATTTTATATCTTGAACAATTTACATTATTCGATAACTCTACACTTCTGGATTGAATATACATTTTATTCAAATCTGGACAAATTTAACTAGATGAAAATCTAAATAGTTTACTATACTAGAAAACAAATTTATTACAGACAACTATATCAGACAAATAGACTTATTACTAAATCTTTCTACCTCTAATTCTCTGTTATTCACAATAGGCCATTATAGCTCTAAATTCAAACTATAGCTAATTACTTTTAACTATAATTACCAAAAAATAATTATTAGAAAAGCATGCAAATACAATACTAATGACAATACTATTTTAATTATATACTGACTGACCAAACATGACCTCTTCTACATTATCCTTTAATTACTTCCAACTATCAATTGTATATAATACACAGAATGCATTCATAACTTAAACAGAATTCAAAATTACTGTACTTTTAATATTCTAGCTAATTCTGCAACAAAATTCCTAAAATAGAAAAAACACAACAATACAAAAAAATTTAACTTAAATGCAAACTATTTAGACCTTATTTATTCTATTGCTTTACAGTCACTCCTATCAATTCCATCATCACCTACTATTATACTTACTAACATACCTATATTTAACTTATTTCAAGTTAATTTTTCTTCTATTAAACATCAGAAAATTGCTAACCTTAATAAGAAATATACTAACTTCATATTCTATACAGATGGATCAGTTACTAATTTTACTACTGATAAATATTTTATGAATATTAAATAGATACAAATCCACAATAATACAATACTTTAATTATATTTTTTCTGTATTAAACTCTGGTTATTATTCTACAAAGCAGAACTTATAGCAATACTATCTGCTATTTGTACATGTCTATATAACAGCAACATACAAATTTATACAAACTCTTAATTAATTATTGCAAAATTCAGAAAAATTACTAGTTATCTAATTCTAGTATATAAACAATATCCTTAATTATATTGGCCTATTTGGCATTTACTACTTAACTTATTTTAATTTTATTAACGTATAGTTACTTTTTACAAAATATCTGCATATAGTAACAATATATTTAACAATGAAGCTAATAAGCTAGCAACAAACCACAACTCTATTGCATACCTTGACTTAATACACAACAATTTATATAACATCTTATATAATTTAAAATATAAAAAATATATACTTAAACAAACTACTAAACAAGTTATTAAAAACATCTGTAATGTTTATATAATTGCTATATAGTCATCACAACATCACATAAGCAACATTATTTTACTGTCACTACAAATTAACTAAAATGCAACATAGTTATATCTTAACAACAATACTAAATAAACAAATAACTATACCAACTTCTTACTTAATTAAAACAAATTATTTAAAATCAAAACACTACTTAATATTCTACCAATACTGCACTATTTTTATAAACTATTTTCAAACAGCTTTTAGCACAATAACTGCATTATTTGCCAAACATCAAAACACCTACTGTACTGGTTATATTGTCCTAATCTAACAAATCTTACTAGTATTATTACAGAAACAATTTTTGAAATCATTAATAATAACTTATTACTAGATATTACACAATTACAACTACAACAATTATACTATTTACTAACTTAATATAACAGCCTATTAGTTAACAATGCTCATCAAAGACAAAGCAACATATATACAATACTACAAAAATATATGCTAACAGATCTAATTACTACAATCAGACTCTATATTATATTTCATTAAATTGTAAGTTTAATAACTACTAAACTGCTTACCAAAATATTACAAAAAATATATGATCATATATAGAAACCATATGCTACTAAATTAGCACAATAAAAATAAAACAACATCATATTAAATAACAGATTTATAACTTACAGAAGATCTTATAATTACTTTAATCAATATTGTAACTTACACTATACAGTTTGTCAACTGTGTGGTCTATCTAATCAACTCTATACAGAAGTTAATAACTGCCTACTACTAGAAAATGCACTTTATAAAATTGACCTTTGGTCTGTATACTGAATACTATATAGCTACCTTACAAACAATATCTTATATTATCAAATTTAAATGAGTTTAACTACTTTAGTAAGTTTGGATTGCAGATAAATTAGATAAAAATCTGTCTATAGTCTGAGCTTCATTCTTGTTAAAATAAGTTTGTAATTTATATCTAGAGAAGCCTCTGAAGGCTACTTTAACAAATTAATAAAGATATAAGAAAAAACTTATCTTAAAAAAAAAAAAATTTATTGTAATATTAATTTTAATATATATTAATAAAAGATTTTTATCATTTTGCGTATATGCATTGTAACACACCCATAAGATCAGGTGTAATATGAAATTAAAACAAACCAAATTAGTGCATTAATTTAGAGTAAGGGCTAGCATTAAGATAGACCAGGATTAACTAATAATAAAACTGATTTTAATATCAAAATTTTGCAAGAAAATTTTTTATTAGAATATGAAAAGTGGTTTCATAAACAAAATTTTGAACTACAAATAATTTTTAAAAAAATTAGTATTTTCTTTTGATTTCATATTACACCTAATTTTACAATCAAATTAGTTAATCAGATGGGTGTATTACAACACACATGCACTAAATTATATAAACCTTAATAAAATAACTATTATAAAGTATAATTTTTAAACAAAAATATATATACAATCAACTTTTTCTATAATGAACTAACAGTACTGAAAAAAAAAAGTTCATTATAAAAAGTTATTATATTTTTTTAAGAAAAATTGCAGGTTCTATATGGAACTATTATAAAAATTTTTAAATTTTAAGTTTACTATATTTAGAGTTTGTTATATAGAGGTTTGTTATATCCAAAGTTAACTGTATATATTTAGATATAATAAGATTTTATTATTTAAAATTAATACTAAAAAAGAATTTTGTATATAATACTTATAAAAATTTATTATAATTATTATATACAAATATCAAAATTGCAGATTATTTTGGACCATATGAGCATGTAAAGAAACAAACAAATAACCATATATAGAAATAGGCAGAACAGATATATAAGTATTACAAAGTACACATAATAGAAGCATTTAGAAATAGTTATACAAGCACAGCCAGATGTCAATACAAATAAAATTAGAAGAGTCTAGAATGCTAAAGTTGGTAAATAAAAAGGCAGAGGCAGTACTAAAACTTATAGATAGCAAAGAGTTAGAACAAGAATTAGTAAATAAAGAAAACCACTTTAATGTAAGAGATATAGTTGTAGCAGTATTATGAAAAACAAATCTAATGGAGATAATAATGCTAAGGAAAATATATAAAACAATAATTAAAATAGACATAAAAAACCCAACCAGTATAGAAAAATAGGCAGAAGAAATAAATTATATAAGCCAATATTCAATAGTAGTAGAAAGCATAAATAGTAAAAAAAATTAAACTATGTTAAAAGAAAAAGTAATCATATCAGAAATATATATAGAGAAGATGAGACTAATAACAGATGCAGTAAATATAGTAATAGAGAAAAAAGAATTACAGTAGAACACAAGTAAAAAAGAAAAAAAATAACAAAAAAGAAGAAAAAATAAAAAAAACATAAAAGATACAGAAAACACAAATATGTTAATAGAAATAACAATAGACAAATATATAGAAGAAGAAATTAAAACATTAAAAACAAATATAATGCAGCAAAATTGTCAAGACATAATAGCAGCAATCAAAAGCCAAGAAGAAGAAGAAAGAAGAAAAAAATAAAACTATGAAATAGAGAAAAACAGCTTTATAAAAGCATCATTAAAACAAAGTATATGATCACCTGTGAACAGAGATTGCAGTAAAAAACTAATATATACAACAAAAATACTAGTATATAATATGTCAGACAGCTCAAAAGAAGAAAAAAAAAAATTTGTAAAAAGACTACTAGTAATTAACAAACATGTGATAAAAGTCAAAGAAGTGTTCAAGAAGGATAATGCTTGGATTGTAATTAATTTTGATAATAAATATGATAGAAAAGAAGCAATTAACAAGATTTAAAAAAAACACAACAACTGGTTCAGAATGATTCTTGATACAGAAAAACATGAAAATGAAAGCAAAGAAGAAGAAAAAAAAACAAAAAGAAAAGAAAAAACAATAAAAGAAAAGAAAGACGCAAAAGAAAAAAGAGAAATAAAAAGTAAAATAAAGAGCTAAAGAGAAGAGAACACAGACAAAGAAAACAAAGAAAATTTAGTAATGCTTATGATATAGAAACTACTGAATAAAATCTCAGAGCAAAAGGTCAAGTACCTAGTAAGAAAAATAAGAAATATATCTTTATGCAAAATAAGAAGAAGCATATATAGAATGACAGCAGTAATTAAGGCTAAAGAAAAGGCTAAACAGATATTCTCATGAGTAATTGTTTTGAAAAATAGAAAACTAGCAAGAATGACAGTAGGTGAAGAAAAGAAAAAAAGAAGAAAAAAATCAGTTTATAGCAAGACTAAAAGAAATACCAAAAGGAATATTTGAACTAATTCTTCTAAGAAAATTCAAGATTAGGAAGACAATAGCAGTATATATACTATCAAATAGATAGAGAAAGGCAAGAGATTATGTAATAGTATTATTTAAAAGCCAAACAGACATAAATATAGCTACTAAGAAAAAAGTTTAGTACTATGAAACTTTAATGTTTTGAGAATGCAAAACTTAAAAAGATGATAAAAGAATACAAAAAGGCAGCAGTAGAGAGCAAGAAACACAAAAGAACAAAAAAAAAATACAAAAAGATACAAGCTTAGAAAAAGAACAAGAAAATGCAAAAGACCTAATAAATAGATACAAAAAAAAAATTAAATTAAAAGAAAACAGATGCAATTAGAGAAATAAAAACTACAGAAACAAAGTATAAGATAAAAGAAATGTAACAACTAAAAACCAGAGTCAAGAAAATACAAAAAAGGAAAAAATAGCCTAAAAAGGGTTACAAGAAAGAACCTCACATATTGAAAACATGTTAGGCCTAATATTAAAAAGACTAGAAAAACTAGAAAAAGACAAAGAAAAGAATGTAATAGAACAATCCAATTGCTCCTAAGAGTGCTATAATTAAATTAATGAATATAGACAAGAAGATTAAAGAGTTCTTGCAGAATAAGAGAAAGGTTTTTACAAAAAGAAAAAAAAGTAAAAACTTCTTGTCAAGAAGAAAGCATAAATGATAGAGAGAAAAAAAATGTTAAAAGTATAGAAATAAAACAGAAATTACTAAAAGAAAAGTAAAAAGAAAAGAAAAAATAAATAAAACTGATATGTTATAATATTAATAGACTTAAAACCAAAAGTTGGAATTGGAAAATCTACTCAGCTAGGCAGAAGAAGAGAAAATTGCAATAATAGGAATTACAGAAGCAAACCTTACAAAAAGAGAAAAGAAGTTCTTAACATATGCAGCAAGCAAAAGATATATAGGTTTTTGGACAAATGCAACTAAAGATAAGAAGAAAGGTTTAGACATTGGAATTATAATTGATGAACAATAGGAAAAGCACATAGGTGCAGTTAAAAAAATAAGCAAATATATGATAAAAATTACACTATACTTCAAACAATTAGAATTAGTTGTAATTTTTTTTTTTTTTTTTTTAACTTTGGTGACAATGCCAGTCGGTTTTTATTAGCCTTAATTTGATATAGTACAAATTTATAGTTACATTTTAGGATTGATTATTACTAGTACTATATACTATCTAATTTAACACCA
>CAJVQA010004591.1:0-17349 GCA_910591915.1 Cetraspora pellucida
ACTGGGTCATTCGCTCCTTATGAGCTACCATCTTTGGTCTGCCAGAACAATGCCTTACAGTTCGTATCTCAAGCCAGGGCTGTTACACAGGTACACCAAGTCAAGTCCTACCAACATTGAAAGCTTGGACATTTATGCAAAGTGTAATATTACATATATATGAAGAATGTATAACCAGTGTTGTATAAGACTTTGGTGCAAACTCATGATAAAACCATCAGGTGTAGAAGGCTAAGGAACTAAGATAACAGAAACCCACTTGGAAATTCCTGAGTAAAGAGGTAGCATGAACTTTCGACAGTACCATCAGACTGGTTGAAGCCTATAAAACACTTTTATAGGAACTGAAAGTTAAAACCAGATGTTAAATATATGTAAAAGAGCATATAACCAACCAAGCTGCTAAATTTACTGGAGAAAAAAGATACAAAGTATACTATACCAGGCCATCTAAATTGGTAGTCTAGAATGAAACTGACAGTTCTGAGTTGTGGCTAGTAGAAAATAATAGAGAAGATGCTAGGAAGATAGGTACTGGGGTTCTAGTGAACTTTACAAAAGTAGAAATAATATAATGTAGCAGTTAAACAGGTAACCCCTATAACTGCAAGTGTTAGATAACTATAGCATGTTACATAAAACTAGGTTTATATGTGTGGGACATAAAGGTTCTAGTAAGTTTTCTGTCAAGAATAAACTAGTCCTAAGGGTAACAACAAGCATCGGAAACTTGAATAGGTGTAGCCTTGAGATGTTCCTATAATATAAAGAGAACTGCATATGCAGAAAGTTTAAATAGGCAAGACCCCTAGTTGGCTTGCAGGTATAGCAACTAGTATAGAACTTATATAGCAATATATAAGCAGACTACTTAAATTAGGCACCAAAAGTGCATATTTGGCTAGTTGTAAACTCCAATGTAAGGTGTGCTCTTGGTGGTATGCTGTGTTCTAATATACTTGAATAAAAATATTGCATTCCTAAGATAGGGACTTTAACTATAAAAAAAAAAAAAATTAGAGGTTATGTGATACTTAACCCACAAAGTGGCCCAAGTACTAATTTTTCTAAAGATCTGTTCAACAAGTGGACAGGTTCTATTATGTAAATAGAGTTGATTAGGTTAAGCACAAAAACAAGAATATGTAAAATTTTGACAAATATGTGTATTAATTCTACTGTGAAAGAATAATGTTTGTTGCTCAGTATGTATATATATTATTTGTTGTTGTTTTTTCCAATTTGAAAAATTAATACAGTAGAGTTTCCATAATTGTTTGTAAATTTGTTTGTTGATTTCAAGCAGAATATTAATCATGATTGTTGATGCTAGTTTGTATAGAACTTCTAGATCCTGAATAGTTTTAATTAAAGATAAAAAAATAAGATCTTTAAGAGTAATTTTTAAATAGTGTGAGAATAGAAAAAGAGATGTTTCTTGAAAAGCTAAATGGTCTTTAATTTTTTGAATAAGTTCTTGAGTTCTGTTGTTAGAAAAATCTAAATTGGCCAAATTTACACAGTTAGTTATTGCATTAGAAATAATATCATTAAGCAAAAAAGCATTGGCACAAGTACATCAATGTAATAGTAACATAATTAAATTATAGTAAAAGCAATTGGCATCATAAAAGGTTAGAGAATAGATTTTATGATAGAGGTATTGAGTAAGTAGTTCATTAAGAAGTATTTTAATTTTAAATAATTTGGATTGGTTAAGTTTAAAATTAGTAAGATTGTGAGTAGATTTTTAATTATGATTAAAGTATAACCAGGTTAAATTCCAGTCAATATAGTGGACTAATAGAGTCTATTCATTATTTCATTTTTATGATGACCATAGTGCAAGATTGTAAGCTTTACAAATACTTTTAACAAAGTATCTAGTAGAATGTTTAACAGAAAATTTTTTTGTTTCAAAGAATAATAAATAATATAAGTTGTGAATATTTATGTAATTAAAGTGTAATAGGAGTTCATTTGTATGTTGCTTAGCAAGTAAGTCTGCTAGGTTGTTAAAAGTATTGTCTAAGTAGGCTTGAACTTTATGAAAGATGATATTTAGTTTATATAATTTAATAAAGTATGCCATAATGGCCAGGAGTTAAATTTAAAGAGTTTATTAGGATTTAAAAATAATTGATTAAGTTGAATAAATTTTGATATTATGAATTAGAAATCTGTATAGATGTTAATTATAGAATTTTGAAAGATAATTGAAATAGCAGACAGAATAAAGAAAAGTTCAGCCTTGTAAGATAATAGCTAAAAGTGAACTTTGGCAGTGAATTTGTGAATAACTTGGTCATTAGAATCTACTTGGACCTTACTGATACCTATAGTACAGTTATTTGTACTTATACTAATTACTGAATTATCAATATAAAAGTTAAATAAGTTGTATAATAGATATTTGGTTAAGTTTGTTAGTTGCTTTACTTGCTTCAAAAATTGCAGATGAGATGAAGTTAGAGATAGAAATAGAAAGCAATAGTAATAGTAAAGAGTTTGACAAAAGCCATTTAATTGCAACAGAGCTGAGAAGATCTAAATAGTTTGCATTTATTTTAACTGAGTTTGAAATAATTCTACCAAAAAATTAGATAGATGTAATAGGTGAAGTATTAATGGTATATAATATAGTTATTCATTGTGAGTTAAGTTGACAGCCTAAACAAGAAACAAGATTAATCTGTTGAAGTAAATAGTAATCAGTATTATTTATATTAATATCTGATTGCCAGTATTTGATTGATATTTCATTAGAATCTGTAAGATGTTTGCAGATTTTGCCTATGATAATTTTATTATTATTAAAAGTAATTAGCCATAGTTTATATTTTTTAGAAATATTGTATATGTTATATGCAAAGAGATTAGTTTCTTGCTGTTGATATTGAGGTTTGTGAAAACAATGATAATGATTTTCTATAATAAAATTTTTCAAGTTCAGTAAACCAGATCAGTTTTCTGCCTTTAGACAAATAAAGAATTCTTGGTAATAGATATAGCTATTTATGAAGTATAATATTGTCTAAGGTGCAAAGTTGTTTAAGATAAAGTAGATTTAGTTGTCTAAGTTGTTTTTTAAAGGTTGTATATTTAGAATAATGTTGGAGAATAAGTTCAAAAGGTTGAAGCTAATAATAGATAGTATTTAGTTATAATATATTACTATTAGCTCTAATAGAGACTGCAATTTGTAAAAATAGTTGGATAATTTTAAAATTAAGAGTATATTTATCTTGACTATCAACATTAGGTTAAGAATGTTCAAGAATGTTTATAGTAGACCAAAGGTTGTTTTGAAGCTGTTGCAATCTAATACATATAGAAACACCTAGTAAATAAGGATTATTAATTTGTTAAAAAAAGGTAGTAATATAATGTTGTAATTGTATATTCTAAATATTATATATGTTGTATAAATAGGAGTGAAGCATTGTACTATTAGAGATTGATTAAGCAAGCTGAGATTTGTGTTTAGCAACTATAAGATATTTGGCCAGTATATGATTATATATAATTTTGAGAAGAATAATATTATATATTCTGTATTCTAATGTTGAAATAATAACTGTATTAATAATGTAAGTAATTTGTTTGTCTGTAATGTTTTTTGTATTTGCAGTATTAATTAGTTGAAAAGCTTTTTCTTGAATTAATTGATTGTATAAGTTTGTTTGTTGTTAAGTATAAATCAACAATCTAAGTATTTGAAAGGTTGACTATTAGGAATAGAGTTGATAATAAAGTTAAGAAAGGTAATGGAAGTAGGTTTGGCATTTGTGGCAAATATTGACTTGGTAGAATTAATCTGAAGGTTGGCCATTTGGTAGAAGAATGCTGCCATTTGAGTAATTTGTTCTAACTTATTTTTGGATTGGGCAATCCATAATATGTTATCTATATAAGCAAGAACTGAGATAAAGACTTGAAGATATTGGTGTTAAAAAGGTTATAGACTAGTTTTTCATAATGTTAAAAGAGTATATCCTGTAAATTGAGATGTGATTCTGTAGATAAGAGAGTCATAGTAAATATGCCAAAATAATAGTGTAATTGTTTCTCCTTGATCAATTTTATTTTTGACAAAATATGAGTCTGTAAGTCCAAGATTAGTTATAACTCAGTTGTAACAGTTATTAAGCAAATTAGTAAGAACTTCTACTAATTTAGATGGCATGTTGATTCATATTAGAGATTTGCAAAGAGGTCAGAGTTTACTAAATTATAGCTTTGCTCATATCCTAAGATATAAGCCAAAGTTCTTTAGAATTGCAAAAAGCTTCTTCGATTATACTGTTAAGTATATGGATTGGTATTGCTGTACTGTTATCAGAAAGAGCAATATAGTTATAAAGAGGTAGTATTGAATATAAAGTGAAAGTAATGTTTAGGCAGTTGGTAAGAAGTTTGGTGTATAATTTTTTAATATGTTCTAAAAGACTAATAGGTCTGGTATTAGTTAAACTTTCATCTAAAATAGGTGTTTTGAAGATAGAAAAAATTTTTTTTCTTTTCATTGTTAAGGTATACTGTTGATTAAAATGCATCTGTTAAATAGAGCAATTATAGCTTGGAGAAATGATAAACCTGCATTTTTAAGCATTTCATAACTTATGCCTGAAGGGCTACAAGCTTTATTATTTGAAAGTTTTGCAAATATAATAGAAATTTCTTCTTCAGAGAATTCTGCTAGTATCTCTTGATACTAATCTGAATGAATGTTTGTTTTAGGTTAATATTTATTATATCAGGAGAAGTTGTAAATTTGTTGATTAATTTGTCTATATGCTATCTATTGGTTGAAATGTTGTTAAATATATGTTTTAATTTTCTGTACTTTTGTAACAACATCATAATTTGTTTTGATATTGTCAAACTTTGCAGATTCTTTGTAATAGTTTAATATACTGTTAATCATTGATTTTGGTTAAGATTGAAGTTTATCACATCTTTTGGCTATATTTTCATTAATTTGTTGTCTAATTATTTTAATATTTTCAATATTACATGCATGATAAAGTGCTTTACATTTATTATTAGTATTTGAGATCTAGTTAGTTAGTAGGTTATGTCTGGTTGATAAGAAAGAAATAGTGAGATTATTAGTATTATTAAGTTGTTGAATTATACTATTAAGTAGTATAAATATAGATATTTGATTTGTAATAAGGCTTTAATTTGTTAAATTATATTTTCTAGCTTTTTGAAACTGTGATATAAAAAAGAAACTTTGGCAGAATATATATATTAAAGATTGTGCATTGTAACTTTTTGTTGAGAATGTGTTTAAAAACAGCTAAGATAACACTGGTCTGAATTTTGTGTTATGTTGTTTCTAAGAATTTTATTGTATTAACAGTTGTAGGTGTATGGTTAAAGCTAAGATTAGTAGCCACTTAATTAGTATATAATTACCAAAGTTCTTTATTCATTTTTTTGTAAAAGAATGTTCTTTTTCGAATTTTGGTTATAGAACATCATTTGCCAGAATAAGTATAAAGAAAAGACCAAGAGAAAATTAAAATTTTATGATCACTATTTGTGCTAGTTTGTGAGTTATCAGTATTGTATGAGGTAAGGTAATGAATAATCAAGTGGTTTGCCCAAATGTAGTCAATTTGACTTTGAAATCAGCTGCTTTGCCAAGTATTAGTTAATAATTAAGTATAAGCAGCTAGGTTATACATATTGTTATATTAGAGAAAGTGCAATAGTTTGTATTTAATAAAAGAAGAGTATAAGCTATCATCAGGGGCATTGAAGTCTCTCAAAATAATAGGTTAAAGTTTGAACTTGTGGCTTGTTGAAGCCATGAAATAACAGTATTTTGAATAGTTAATCTGAGTTGGATATCATCACAAGGCAAATATACTGATATAATATGAAATTTGAAATCATGTTTGAAAAAAAAGTTGATAGCAATAGTATAATCAGGAAGGTTGTGTATTTTGTGGACATGTGGTTTGAGCCAGTTATTGATCATAATTGCAGTACCAGCTTTTGGAATATTGCTACATAACCAGTAGTATATAAAGTGTTTAGATTTTTGTAATATTGTTATTGCATTTGTGTTAGCTATTTTAGTTTCAATAATACTAACTATGTTAAGATTGTTTGTTAGACAGAAATTCTTTCACATTTGTTGTTTAAGGTCTTTATTGTAGCCTTGAACATTGTAGGTACTAATTGATAGCTTAAGAGATTTAATAAAAGAAGTAGCTTATAAGTTTTTATCTATCAAGTTGGAGGGCTGAGGTGTGATTGTATATCCAGAAGAGAGTATGTTGTTTGTGTTTACAGCTTTAAAGTAGATAGAGGTTTTGCATTTGCTTTGTGATTTAGATTTAGTATTAGTAGATGTATGATCAGCAGTTTGAAGATTAGATTGAGATTTGAGAGGTATATTAAGAAAATTATTAGTAGAAAGAATGTAATAATTTGGTAGAATAGTAAGCTTATATGGTAAATAAATGTGGACTTCTGTTTTGTCTATCTTTAGTGTTATCATTGAAGAGTTTAGTAAATGTGTAGAGTTGATTTGTTGTAAATATTGAAAAAAAGTTTTTATAGTAAGTTGGAGGTATAGTAGAGGATGATGATAATATTGAAGAAATTTGTTATAGCAAGTGTCCAAATTATAGAAGTTTAATAGTGTTAATAATAATTTGAGTTGTGTATCTTTTGTAGAATCATTTATTATTTTAAGCTCGATTTTCACAGCTGTGAAAAGTGCTATAGCCTGCCCTGTACATTGGATCTAACTGTTATTATCTTGGTTCTCCATATAAATAGACTTACCCATCTGTTTATTTACATCATTCTCTTCTAAGAATGGTCTACTAAATGTAGAAGTTATTATTATCTTAGAAGTGGTGGCTGCATTTATGAATTCAACAAAAAAAATTATTGAAAAGGGCTATAAGAGGTTGTTGAAGGTAAAGTAGCAGAGGTTTGGTTTAGGTTTGGTTCATAAATAGGATTTTTAGTAACTTGGTTAATATTAGGAGGTTCTTGGTTTGTGTTGAAGTTAGACATAATTATGTTATTGTCATCAATTGTTGAGGAATTTGATGAAGTTTGGTTTGTTTCCTCTGGTTTGATTGTATCAGATGCTTTAACTGTGTTTTTAGTAGTAGTTGAGTTGGATTTGGGTTTAAAAAAGTTAGTGCTAATTTTAGGAGTTTTAAATTGTATTTTGAATTTTGAAAG
Source organism: Cetraspora pellucida (assembly GCA_910591915.1). Lineage (NCBI taxonomy): Eukaryota > Fungi > Glomeromycota > Glomeromycetes > Diversisporales > Gigasporaceae > Cetraspora > Cetraspora pellucida. The sequence continues at coordinate 7,219 of CAJVQA010004591.1, forward strand.
CAAAGTTTTCTCTACTTCTAGATAAAAATGTTTTTTAAAAGCTTTTCTAATATATGAGATAAATAGTTTGTTAAGAGATTTAAGAATATAAAAATAAGTAATTATTCTGGCTAAATAATAAGTATCAACTGGTTTAGATGCAATTTTATTAATTACTTGTTGAATATGAAGATTATCAATTTGATCATTAATAGCAGCTGCTTTTAGATATGCATTAAAATATGTATAAAAGTAGTAACTTTCATGACTATAATTTAAGTCTTCTGCTTTGTTAAGTTTGTTTTTTTTCAAAATTTTTTTTTTAGCTTTAGTTGCAAGTTGTTGTAAATAGGTAATTGGTGTAGGTTTTTAAAAAGTAGCAGAAAAATCATTATCATGTCTAAATATAGAGATGTTCAGAATTGGATATAGGTATTTGGACTTGGAACTTAAGAAAAAGTCTGAGTTAATAGATACAGAAAAGTAGTTAAATGATTCTTTAAAAAAAAAAATAGATAAATTTTTAATATTATGTTCAGTATTTTTAGGAAGTGTAGTGCAATTTGTTACAGTACAGGTATGAATGTAATAGAGTGCTGCTTTAAAGCATTGTTGAAAATGTTTACATAATAAGTCAATAGAGTTTATAGTAAATTGCTAAGGTAAAAAGACTTTACATGTATTGAAGAGTTTAAGAATGATTTGATATTTAATGAAATTAAAGATTTTTTGTTTATCAATTTTAATAAATTAACATTTATAATTTTTCAAACTATGATTTAAAATCTGTTAGATAGTTGTTAAGAGAAGGAATTTGGAATGTTTAAAGAAAGTGTTGTTTAGATATATTAAGAAAAATATTAATATTGAATTTGTTATTGTTTTGTATTTTAAAGAGAAGTTAGTTAACACTATTTTTACTAATGTTATAATGAAGTCTAAAGTAGATAGGATAATGTTTAAAATCTCCAATGAATTTTTTTACATTAATGGTTTTGTATTTGTTATGAAGAATAAGATGTAAACAAGCTAGATTAAGTGCAATTTGTGTTCTGTTTGAAGTAGTATAGAGTGGAATTGAGCTATATGAAGCAATAAGTTTAGATAATTAAGATATATAAAGAGAGTAGTAGTGAATTCCTTAAGTAATGTGATAAAAGTTAAGTGAATCAATTCAAATAGAATAGAAAAGAATTTATCTATAGATAGGTTGTTTTCATATATAAGATCTGTTAAAAACTTAGAGTAAAGTTTAGCTAAAGTTTTAACTAAGTATATATAGTTAAACTTGGATACTAGTTTGCCTTTAGTTGCTTGTTCAGTGATTTTACCAGGATATACATTAATAAGATGTGATTTGATAAAGTCAAAGATTTGTGAAGCTAGTTTGTTGTCAAAACAAATATAATGTTTCATGTTGTCGATTATTAGATATTCTTTAAACCAATCAAGGTCATTGGAAGTATCTCTAATAATTTGTTTCTGTTTTTGTTTTTGTTGTTTTGTAAATTGTTAAGAATTAGATTTTTTAGAAAAGATTAAATTATAAAGTTAAATTTTGTCTTTTGCTGACATAGTACTAAGTCTATAAAGGATAACAATTTTTTTGTAATCTGGATTTAATGAAGTTCGATAAAAAGGTTTAAGTTCAATATTTGAAATCTTGGATATGCAAGATCAGTGAATTAGAGAGTTTTTGAAAATACATACTACTGTATAGTCTAGTATATAATTATGTTGGTTATCTGTAAAAACATATTGAATAATTTTGACTTTACAAAGAAAACAGATATGGTAGTATTGGGAGCAGTGTTTGAAATCTGAGACTAAATTAGTGTTCTCATGTTCTATTTAGTTTTTTTGAAGTCAATTTTTGAGTATTCTCTAATATAAAAAATCAGCTTTTAGTTGTTCTTACTTACAAATTTGTGTTCTTATGAGACCTCTGAGAACACTAATTTCAAACACTGGTTGGAAGTAAGCAATTATAGCTATAGAAGCTAGATTTGTTTGGAAGTTTGAAAAAAGAAGATGTGCTAAAAAAAAAGAAAAAAAAGAGATTGAAGATTGTGTTTGGTCTACTAATTTAGAAATTAGAGAAGCAAGTAGTTTATCTGATTATTTGAAGCTTTGTGCAGAGATAGTAGTTCTAATTTGAGTTTGAGTTGGGTTTGGAGATTGACTAATTGTTGTTGAATAACTAATTTTATAGTATTTAGAGATAAAGCTTGTATAAAACTTGCTACAAAGACAAGTTGTGATAGCAGGTTAAAGAAGAACTTTAAAATAGTGATGTTGTTTTTCTCATCACAAATATCAGGTTTAGCAAAGACTGGTAAAACATGTAATGCTTGAGGTTTATTCTTTTGGACTCCAACTTCATATCTGTCTTTATATTTAGAGTAATAGTAATTAATATCATATGAATCTAGTTCCTAAGAATCAGTTAATATAGGCATTTTTTGGAGTTATTTTTGAAATTAGAATGTGACAAATAAGGAATGTAATAACTAATAGGGTGTAATAAATAAGGAATGTGCTAAATAAGAGAATGTGATGTTTAAGGTAACATCCAGTGTGCCACCTAAGTCATCGATATGATTGCCATATAACAAGAGTTGTGTAATTTAGTTAAGACTAAATTTGTAAAAATTAAAAATAGATAAAACAAAGTTAGATTTATATAAATAGATTAATAATATTAATTAGTAATTTAGATCTGCAGGTCTAGGGTGTCCTAGAGGACCAAAATCTCCTCAAAAAGTAGAAATTTTTTTTGCAAAAGTAAAATATAGTTTTCAAGAAAGTTTTGAAGTATTTTAACTGTATAACTGTTAGTTTTAAACTATTTATAATATATAATATATCAAAATGATAGCAAAAATGAGCTGAACAAGTTTGTTCTATGTAACAACTATGATTTACTTAATAAACTTTTAAGTTTTTGTAAAAAGATAAAAATTACAAAGTTTAATTATATTCTAATCATAAAAGTTTTTGAGAATATAAAACTGGGCTACTTATATGTAAAATTTTGTTAGGAACAATTTTATTTAGATAATCAAAGTAGGTTTACTTAATAAAAATTAAGAAAAAAAGTAATTATGTTTGAAGAAAATTTGGTACAAATGAATATTGAAAAGAGTTAATAATTTGCATTTAGTCTAAAAAACATTAATATACTAATAAACAATATATTTTATCTATTATATATGTTATAAAATTTGTAAACTATATTTTGCATATTAGCAAAAAGTTTATTTATAGAAATAAGGTCTCATAGCCTAGTAGTCTAGACACTTTTTCTTTCAAAAACAATGTCAACAGTTCAATTCTAACTAAAAACAAAAATTCTGTAATTTATAAAAGCATATAAATATATACAAAGCTCTATGACTAAGTTCATATAAATAGAAAATCAACATATAAGAAAGTTTCTAGAAAGAAGTTTTCCAATATAGAGAGTTAGTGCTCAATATGAGAGATGCAATAAATATACTAGAAATAAAAAGGAGGTATACTAGAAGTGATATAGTGAACATAAAAGAAAGCTACAGAAAAGAAATAAACTTACTAAAATTCAAACACTTCTGGCATTAAAACTAGTTTAGTAAATATGAAATATACTAAATTGGATCTAAGTAGTAATCTTGGTACTAGCTTAGTAAGCTTGCATCAAGAGTAAATTCAAAGGAATATAAATACTTAGTAATATCCAATAAGATAGTACTTTAATATAAATAGTAAATAAGATAGCTCTAATCTGAGATGTTATAACAATAATAATATAGTTATTATATATATATGCAATATATATTAAAAATCAGAAAGTTTAAATAGAGGACTTACAGGCAAGTCTTAAATATAGCATCTAGTAGATAACCTATAAACAAAACTTTTAATTAGATAATGACTAAAGTTATATATATAATTAAATGTACTTTTGTTAATAGACTATTATATATAAAATATATAACTATATATTACTTAATAAAGATATACAGGCAAGATTGCCATTTTAAATAAAAAAAAAGTTTTATTTGTAATATTTTAGTATAGCTATAGCTTTTTAATTCTAACACAACCTATTAGCAAAACTCTAACTTTAAACTACTAGCAAAACTCTAACTTTAAACTATTAGCAAAACTCTAATTTTAAACTACTAACAAGACCTTTATTTTAACTTATTAGCAAAATTATAACCTATTAATTAAACTATCTTTTAATCTGCTAGTAATTATCTACAATATATGTTATAAAATAATATTTTATTTATAAAGTTTTACTTATAATTTTTTAGTATAATTATAGCTCTTTAACTCTAATACAACTTATTAGCAAAACTTTAATTCTAACCTACTAGTACAAGATTTTTTAATAAAATTATATAATATATAAAATTTTTAAACTACTGCTATTAAAACATATATGAATTATAAAATTATACTAGATATAGATATTACATATCAGAATATAAGAAATTTAGCAAAAACAAATATACAAATAAGATGCATATGTATAATATAAGCAAATAATACTATCTATATAGTTAAAGTTAAGGTAAAATCTAGTATAATTAGCTAAACAAGTTTAGTAAGATATAATAATAAGTGTTTATTATACTTATGCATAAAATAATTAATTAAACTTAGAAGATAGTAATTCTAGTATAGTAGTTAGGTTGTTATTCTTTAAGCAATAAATCCAAAGTTCAAATCCTACTAGTAGTAAAAAACTTGAAAAATAGTTCTATTCTGACAACTTGTATTAATGTATCTGGAATTGTAACTATGTAATTTTAATTGTACTAAGACTAACTTTAAGAGTGAACAATATTATACAAATAAATCTAAAAAATATATATTCTATAAAAAACTCCGTTTGGAAATTCCAAGTAGAAAGATAGTATGATCTTTGATAATACCATCTATAAAAATCTTAATTCAGTGATAGAAACTTGGAGCAAGTAATCTGTATATGCAAGAACTTTAGATAAAGAGGTTCACCAACCTAGCTACTAGTTAAACTAAATATAAAGTTGTATTATATAGAACTAACTGAATTGGTAGTATAGAAGAATTTGCAAGAGTATACAAGATACTAGAATTGTATGAACTTTACAAAAGAATAGCAGTTTAAGGATTATCTTAATTACAAGTATTGGTCTTAGCTATAGTAATACTAAGTTAGCTAAAAATTGGGTAACAGAAGGCTTCAGTAGGTTTAGTACAAGATTAAAGTTTTCTTATATAAGCAAACTACTTTAAAGATCTAGTAATCATGGTATATATATATTAGTAAAAACTAGAGCAGTTAGTAGAATAGATAGATAAATAAATACAGAAATCAAAGTGTTTAAATAACAAATTTACAAGTAGGTTCTAGGTATGGCAGCTAGTATAGAACCTTCAGATAGATTACTTAAATTAGACAATAACTAAAGTTGTACAAGTAGCTAGTTGTATACTCTTTTTATAGTTGCCTCCTGTGGCTATTATAATACAATTACAAAGCTAAAACATACTATAAGCCAGTACAAAAATATAGATACATCAATACAATAATAATAAAATTTTTTTTAAAAAGTTAATACAAGTATTTAAAATTTTAATTTATTACTTTAGTTTTTAAGTTTATTTTAATATAATTTTTATTAAATATTTAAACTAAAAAAAATATTTTATTAGAAAATGATTTTCTTAATTTCAAGATCTTTATTATCACTTTTAACTAAAGTAATGTGTTTATTATATTTCTTATATTCCTTTGTCTTGGTGAGTGATTTTTTTCAAAGATCCATGATAGTTTAGAGCTAATCTTTTTAGTAAATACTTCAAGTAATTTGTTTCAAATAGAAAGCAGATTTAGGTGTAGACTAGTCTTAGTGACTTCTTGTTTTGCAACTGCCCAAATCCCTTTTATTGATTGAAGCTCACAATGATATAATTAAGTATAAGCCAAATTGTGCCTATATTTATTAGTAATTTGAATATATATGAATAGCACTTTGTATTTATTTCTTTTTACTAACTTGTATAGCTTAGCTTTGGTACAACTCTCTAATGCAATAATATCATGTGATGCCAATCATGCATAAAGTATTGTTTTTTTTAAATTTGATATTAGCACTTGTTCAGCCTAACATTATGATAACAAGCTACATCTATATAAATATCTACTGTTTTATATTGGTCTTTAATATCTGCACAAAGTTTTTTAAAAAGATTTTTAAAAATTTCAGAGTTAAAATTGCAATGATAATTATTTAGATCTGCTATGATATTTGCATTATAACTTGTGTTAGAAATATTTTTTTACTTATTTGCATTTGCCCATTTTCTTCCTTGTGAAGAATAAGGTTTAATAGATGGATCTTATATTAAAAAAGACTTAGAAACAATTTCATCTTCAAGTTTATTTGTATTATCATTATGCATTACAATAATTGTGCCAAATCTAATTAACAAAAGGCCATGCCCTGGTGTACAAACAATTATATAAGATAGTATCTAGGTATAATTAGTTGTATAGTTTAAGTGACAATAAGATTTATTTAAAAATACTTCTGGTTTAACTGAAACACTATTATTACTTTGCAAATTACTAAAATATTATCTCAAATAATAATTATAAAAAGCTATATTTTCAGCTAATTTATACAATATATTATAATGTTCATTATAGCTATAAAAATATTCTAAATTATATAAAATTTGAAGTAACTGCTATTTTGAAAACTTATAACCTTCTTTTTCAAGCTTTTGCTGCAGTATAGGTGTAAAAAGAGAAAAACCAGCAGAGTTTGCAGATATAACCAAATTGTATATAACTTCAGCAACATTTGGATTAAGTTTTTTTTTTAGATGACCAAGTAATTTGGGTGCTGTTAATTGTTTATTTTCACTCTTATTTTTTTTAGCAATTACTTGTGCAACTATAGCTTTACTAATTTCTAGAACAGTGACAACAAGCTTGTGTAGTTGCATATATTATTGTTGCTTATGGCCTTGCTAATATTTCAAAAAATATTGGTGGATATTAAAAATTATTCTTTTTTTATTAAGAGTTATTTAGCTTTTGTCTCTTTTCAAATCATCTATTTTGATAAAAAAAAAAAACAACCTTAAATTAAAATTATCGATTATGTTTACCTTTTTTGTAATTTTTAGTCATATATAAATAAATTATCAAATTATCTATTAGTAAAGAATTTTAGGTAATGATTTTTGTATATCTACATTTTTGCATCAGCCCATATCAATAAAAGCCTGGATCACAAGTACATATCTTTAATATTAAAAAAATAATAATAATAATTAATTAAACTTTTTAGCAAACACAAATTATTTAAATTTTTTTAATTATATTTTTTTTAATTATACTAAGCATATAGATTGTAAAAAAATATATAAATATAGACTAACTTTTGAGTTTATATATAAAATGCAAAGTAATATAAATTTAATTATTTTTATTATATTTTTTAATATTAATATATATATTTATATTTCTTATTATTATCATTAGCTTGTATTACTGTTATTAAAAGATTATTTAAAAAATCTTTATTTTTATTCAGAATAAAAATAAAATTTTATAATTTTAATAAATTTTGTATTCAGTTTTTTTTTTTTTAATGTTAAAGTTCTTATCTTTAAGATACAACATTTTTATTCAAGTATATAGGACATGGCATGCTATCAGAAGCTATCTTACATTAGAAGTTACAACTAGTCATATGTGCACTTTTGGTGCCTAATTTAAGTAGTTTACTTATATATTACTATATAAGTTCTATACTAAATGCTATATTTGCAAGCCAACTAAAGGTTTTGCTTATTTAAACACTTTGCATATGCAATTCTTCTTGTATTATAAGAACATTTTTAAGGCTACATTCATTCAAGTTTCTAATACTAGTTAGTACCCTTAGAACTACTTTATTCTTAACAGAAAACTTACTAGAACCTTTATATTCTATATATACTAACCTAGTTTTATGCAATATGCTATAGTTATTTAATATTTGCAGTTACGGAGTTATCTGTTTAACTGCTATATTATACTATTTCTATCTTTGTAAAGTTCACTAAACCTTAGCATCTTCTTTTTGGCATCTTCTTCCTTATTCTTTACTAGTCACAACTTAGAACTATCAGTCACATTCCAATTCAGATGGCCTAATATAGTATACTTTTGTATCCTTTTCCTCTGACAAGTTCAGCAATCTGGTTGGTTATATGATCCTTTCATATATTTGTTATCTGGTTTTAACTTTTAGTTTCTATAAAGATATTTTATGACCTTTAACTAGTCTGATAGTACTATTAAAAGTTTATGTTATCTCTTTACTCGGAAATTTTCAAATAAGTTTCTGTCACCTCAATTTTTTAGTCTTCTACACTTAATAGTCTTATCATGAGTTTGCACTGAAGTCTTATGCAATATCAGTTATATATTTCTCTATATATGTGTAATATTACACTTCATATAGATGCTCTGAGCTTCTAATATCAGTAGAACCTGACTTAGTATATCTAGGTTACAGCTACATGAGATCAACTGATCAACAAGAAACAGTTACTATAATGCAGATATAATTTTCAAATTTTATCATAGATAAGATTTGAACCTTAGATCTGCTACTTGGAGAATGACAATTTAACTATTGCACTAGGATCATCATCCTCTTGTATTCACTTTATTACAATAATAAACTATAATTATTCTAATATATTTTATAATTATATTGATTTTATTTCAAATCTATATTATCTAAATATTAAATATATCTTACAATATTTATAACTTCTTTAGAAACCAACTTTGATTAGTATAGTAGAATGTTAAGAATTTGTTGTTTTTAAACAAATAAAATATAAAATATTAAGTATTTTTTTATTAGATTAATTACATTTAAAAAATATGTTTAATTATTAAAGATGTATTATTTGTTAAGAAACTTTAAAAATAATTATTATACTGAAACTATTTGGTTTTATTATCTAATAATGGTTGAATATAATTATGCAATATATAAAGCAAAAATGCATAATTTGTTTCTTTTTTTATCAATTTATTTATAATTTTAACTTTTGGTATACTTTGAATTTTGGGTATAAAACCTGTGTGTCAGTAATGCAATAGTTAGCACTCTTAGGTCATATTTACAAGATTATCAGTTCAATTCCAACTGGAAGAAAAACTGTGCTAGGATCATAAATGTTTATGATCTTAAAGTGATTTCTATTTCTACTTCTGGACAAGAGTATTATAGCAACAAACAAGTGGTATAACATAGCTACAGAGTTACATAACACCCAAATAAAGAAATAATCTGACAAGAAATATCAATAACATAAGGGTTCTTAAATTAGAAAATCATAAAAAAGATATACCAAAAAAGAAGATGGAACCTGTAAAGCTGTGTTGATAAAAAACTATGAACCTCAAAGTTGGAGATTCTACATTGCAGAACCAGAGACCCAGGTTACTATAAGAACTAAATAAAATAATATCTTAATAAAAGAATACCACCTGCACCCCTAGTTGCAAGTACAACAGAGATATTCAAAAAAAAAATTTTTTGGCTATAATAATATTTGTTTAAAAACATTTTACTCACATTTGATAATTCTAATACAGAGTTTAATTAAGATACTCTTGAAATTGTAAAAATTTATTAATTAATTATGCCTATTGATAATAAAAGTTATTTTTGAACAGATTATGTTTTATATAAAGAAATTCTTTGTAAAATGTCTTATAATCTTTTTTAACTTACTTTGCAGATTTTTTTTAAATTTTCTTGTATATAAAATATACAGAAAAAATAATTGGTAGTTGGCATTTTTAATGCTATTGCATTTATTAGAACAAAATCAGAATTAGAGAATAAATAAGACAGGTAATATATTATAAGTTGTTTGAAAAACATATTCAAAAAACTATTTGTAACTTTTAGTTGTTTTATAATTAAACAAATACTAAGCAACTAATTGGCTTCTAGTATTATTATTCATAGTAACCAAAAGTGTTAAATAAATATTAAACCAGTTAGTGCAATATGTATTGTTTTTTTTTTTTTAGGTGACCTCTTTGGTCTTTTGACTTTTATTAATCACTTATCGGTATTGTGGTTCAATGAACCA
>CAJVQA010004592.1:0-17348 GCA_910591915.1 Cetraspora pellucida
ATGGGATTTGAACACCCAACCTACCACTTGGGGGGTTGACAACCTGACCACTTCACTAGGTCGCCACACCCCTCTATTATAAATTTTATATATTAAAAATTCAACAATTAATAACAAAAAATTTTACTAAGTAATATTAACTTTTATTTTTAAGTATATCTATAGTATTTTTTCTTTTTTATTAAACAGAATGCCAACTTTGACTACTTAAGAGTCAGTTATTTTGATCTTGATTATTTTTATAACAAATACAGTAATCATTATAGTACAATGATCTGAAAAATGCAACTTACACAACTTAAAGTAATACTATTTGCATTTAACTCATCTGAATACAATATTACTAAATCTTTTTATTACTTTAAAACTCCTATTTAACCTACCATTATTCACTGATATTATCAAAATTTTTATAATCTCTTTACTTTTCATAATCTTAATATTTTATTTAGACAAGCAACCTCTTCTTCTTCTTCTTAAAAATCTACATATTTAAATATTAATATTACACCTAAACAAGTCAAACAACTTAAAGAAATTATTTTTCAATTACTAATTACAAAAACAACTACTGTTCCTCTATTACTATTTCCTTTGAACTATTCTATAACTCAACAAAAAACTTCATCTAATTTAATACAACCTCTTCAAATCCAAGCATATTCTCATTATGCACATACTTGTATTATTTATCAAAATAAAAACATCTTATGTATTTTCTTAGAAAATAATATATTTCTTGACAAATCTATTTTTATTATTAAAGAATTTCTAACACACTCTAAATGTATCTACAAACTCAAACTCAAACCTATTACTCAAACCTATTACTCAAACCTATTACTCAAACTTATTATTCAAACCAAAACACTTACTTCTATACAAATTCAAACTGCTTTTGTAATCAAACTTATTATAATATCCAAAAAAAGAAAAAATTTTAATTTTCAAAAAATTCTTAGGATTATTAAAACAAATATAACAAAAATAACAAAAATAACAAAACTCATATCAAAAATAACCTATCATTAAGAATCTTCTTATTTCCAAACTTATATCTCTCAATTCTATCACAGATAAAACAATTAATAATAAACAATAACAATAAGACCAAAAAATTAAATGAATAATTTTATAATCAAGCAGCAAGACCTAAACTCAACCTATCATTTAACTGACTAGCAAATTTTTCAGTTACTGATGAAATACAAAATTATACAAAATTAGAAACTGAAATATCATATCAACTTTTTAATTTTCTTAAAGAATACTTATATAATTTTTATTCTGATAACATTCTTAAAGAAGTCACAGAATTTAAATATGTACTTATAGCTAGTTTCTATTTGTTGATTAAACAAATAGTTGGTATCAGACCAAAATTTCTTATTAACCTAATTCAAAAACACAATTTTAAAACAGATAAAGCTACAACAATTCCTTTTAATATTTAAGAAAAAAGTTTTAAAAAACTTATTTACAATCTTGCTTGGTTATATTTATACCTCTCAAATAATTATTAAGCAATCAACTATACAAAATTTGCCAAAGATATCAAACTCAGATCTAAAAGGTTTAAGATAACATCTGAAATTACTGATTTCAATAAAGAATAATAATAGAGATGTGGCAACTTAGTGAAGTGGATAAGTTGTCAACCTTCCAAGTAGTAAGTTGGGAGTTCAAAATCTACTGACAGCTAAAATTTAAAAAACTACTTATGTTATATTGGTATTACAGAAGGTAAGCAGTATTATAGCAATGGCACTTTATTGATCAGTTGGGATCAGTACCTATAACACAGTCATACCAAGTGACTAGCAAGTTATGGAGCATCTGCACAATATTGAAGTTATATAAAAGAATGCAAACTGGTATTAGACAATGCAAACATATGATAAGTTCTCATAGTCATATAAATCTATAAACTGAGAAAACCAGAGCCCACTTGATAAGACTCGAGTAAAGAGATAGCACAGATTTTAACAGTACTACTGTAAAAATTAGATCTAGAAAATAAATATTGATGTTGAAGGCATTAGATAAACAAGAACCTCAGATAAAAGGTACTATTAATCAGGCTGCTAAAAGTCTCGAACTAAAAGAAAAGGATCTTGGAGAAGCAGACCTTTAGGGTATCAGAAACAGAATACAGTTCTTCTAGGCTATCTGGATTGAGAGTCTGAGGTCTAAAGCAGAATATAGCTAAGTACTAAGGATATGCTATGAAGTCGATATTAGGGTCTAAATGAACTTTACAAAAGCAAACTCTGTTAGCAAAAATTAAATATGAGTAGTTGGTTAGCAGGAGGCCTTCTGAAGCTTTACAGTCAGGTAACATATTTTGAAATATGTAATGGCTTAACAGATGTACAGACAGGAAGGTCAGAGTTAGATTAGATGACATCTAATTAGGTGTATGGAAGCTTGTATGCTATCTGCTAATGTAGTATAGGGGTAACCTTATATAAGTTATATAATTATAATTAAATTTACAATAAAGGCAGTAGTTGCTAATAACTAATAGGCTTAGTAAAAGCAATAAAAAAAAAAATAAAAATAAAAATAAACAAAGAACAACAATATTTTTCTATTAAAATAAATAATTAATTTAATATCAAACTGAATTTTAATCTTCTAAAATCTTTTTTTCTTAACAAATATAATATACCATTACTTAAAAACTCACTCAATAATTTTAATAAATGGTTTGAAAAAGCCTTTTCATTATATAGGCAACAATTTTCCAATACAATTAACAAAACCAAAATATATAACTACCTTAAATATAAATTCAGACAACATTTTATCTTGTATTTAAAAAATCTTCTGCCAACTAATATCAAATTCATAAAACCAACTAATCTTTAAAATGATGTTATAAAACTTTTAAACATGCTAATTATCATGTACTTACCTATACAGACTCTAAATGTTCCTATCTTAAACCAACTAATAAAAAAGAAAAAAACAAAAAAAGCTGATACTAATTCAAAAAAAACCTTTATACCACAACCTATATACAACTTATCTATACTTATTAAAGATATATTTGAAACATCTTACAAAACTTATTTTAAAAAAATACTAAAATATGGAATGAATCTTTTCTTGATGCATTCATATTTTATATTAAAAGCAAATATGAAGCCATATTCACAAAACTAATTTCTACTTTAACTTTTGATAAACTAGCAATAAAAGCAGAAGAGTACACTTGTTTTTCTAATACTATTAAAATTAATTTTAAATAATAAGTCTTCTATTTCTATCAATATTTATCTATATATTATAATACTGTTACTCAAAATCACAATATTGACAAAATAGATAAATAACAAGTTATCAAGTTTCTTATAGCAAAACTTATTGATACTGATTTCCTAGCTCAAGTCATTACATACTTTGACTGCATATAAGCCAACTCTCCAAATTATTCTAAAATAACTAAATTCTATAAAGAAAAAGTCTTATCAGAGGCAAAAACAATTTTATATAATAAATTCAATATCAAATTTAAAATACTTATTTCAATTGAGAAGTTACTCTTCTTAAAAAATAAAGAAGTTTCTTTTTAATAAAATCTTCTGTAGTACTCATAAAAGCAGCTATCACTTCTGAAATTATGATATTCTCTATTAATAATAGGCCATTTCCAGAAGAGAATGATATAAGTAGACAGATAGTTAAGTTTATTTATACAGAGAACCAAGTTAATAATAACCAGACTTAATATACAGAGCAGGCTATAGTACTCTTTACAGTTGTAAGAGCTAAGTATATAGTGAGTAAAACTACAGAAGAATTTTCTACTTTCTTGAATCTCATTTTATTATCTTATAATATTAAGGAAGCTTTGCAAGAACTAATTCACAAGACATTATATGATCTAGACTCTTGCTATAACTAATAGCTAGCATGTTTGAACTTACTCCTATATTTATATCTACAAATACTTGACTTCTTTTTAAAACACATCTATTAATACAACTTTACGCAATATAATAACTTTAACTATGCACTCAAAATATTAATCAAACTTAACTATAGTGAATATTATATATATTTACTATATATATTTCAACCTTTACCTAGATATTTATTTTCACAACTATCAGATTATACTTACTATTTATCTATATCTATCCCTTTTAAATTTTTTTTAATAAACAATAATACATTTTTTTTTTTTTTAAATATTAAGATGAGTACTTGTAACTCAGATTTTATTAATAGTATATTTGACTAATAAATGCTTTACAACTACAGAGAACAATCATAAAAAGAGTATACAACTAGTCACTTATACAACTTTAGTCATTGTCTAATTTAAGTAGTCCGCTCAAAAGTTTTATACTAGCTGCTATACCTGAAACCTGCTTGTAGGTTCCTTATTTAACCACTCTAGTTTCTGTATCCATCCATCTACTTTTGCCTACCAATGAACCTGGCTGATATCGATAAAAATATACTATGACTACTAAGTCTTTAAAGCAGTTCATTCATATGGCAAACCTTTGACCTTGTACTAAACCTTTTAGAATCTTCTGTATTCTATTCTTATAACTGATCTGATATTACTATAGTGGAGACCAATACTGACAGTCAGGGCATATCATTAAACTGTTATGCCCTTGTAAAGTTCACCCCAACCTTGGTACTAACTTCACAACATATCTTTATTACTTTGGTATTCAATTAAAGTTTCACTAAACTGCCAAATCAAATAGCCTAAAAAGGCAGAATATAACTATATGTTGTATTCCAGATACAAATTGGCCCAATTATCAATTAGAGCAGCCCAGATTGCAATTTGATTTTGGGCTACCAATTTTGCCTCATATGCAAATTGCAAATAATACTTATATTTTTAGAAAATAATAAGTAATATATAATTAATACTATATGCAAATTGTAGATTATATTTATATTTTTAGTAATAATTAATTACTGGTTTAAATTATTTTATAATAATATATAATAAATATATTTTATAAAAAAATTTTTTAAAAAAATTTATTATAAAGTTTAATATAAATTATAGTAAATTATTTTATAAAAAGCTTTTAAAAACTTTTTATTATAAAAACTATTAATTTATTATAAAAAAGTTGATTTTATAAATTGTATTATAATAAAAATTACTTCTAATTATATTATATGTAGTCTGAGTTTAAAAATACTAATTACAATAGAATTAAAAATGCAATAAATACAATAAGTAGTCTTTTTAATTTAATTTTTTTTCTTAATGGCTTTACTTAATGAATATCCTTTTTTAGTACTTCAAACATTTAATGAGATTATAGATGAATATTTACTAACTTTAAGTAACAAAAAAAGATCTAAAATGTTAATTTCAGAGAATATTGCTAATGAATATTTACAAATTTTAAATAATCCTTAAGATATCTATATTGCAAATCCTAATATGTATTATCAAGTTAAGAATAATTATTCATATTAAAGAGTTGGTAGTATTGTAACATTAATGCATAAAGAAAAATCAAATACTTGAAAACCTGTTGCTTTAAAAGAAAGATTATATTATATTATCACAGAAAAACATTTGGCTATTGAACATAGAGGTGCTAAAGCTATTTACAAACAAGTATCAGATAAATATTATGGTATAAAAAAATGCTTAGTTGATAAATTTGTTGAATAATATAAAACATGCAAATTATCTATTAGATCTTTAGCTATAAAATCTATTATTAGCAAGTTTTTATACAACAACTTCAAGTACATAGTATAAACTATAAATTGTTTAAACCTTATTTTTGTTATAAACTTATTTATCATTTAACTAATTTTTTTATTTATTTGGGTGCTACAAAGAAAAAACCTAAAAATTCAGACTTTTCCCTTTGCAACATTTAATTTTTTTTATTAGATCAATCTTATAGATATGCAAACCAGAAAAGATGATAAATTTAAATGAATAGCATATACTAGAAATCACTTTATACATTTTTCTTAAGCCCACATTCTTACAGATAAATGTGCAGCAAAAGTGCCTGTATTTTTGTTTGATATCTTTACTGTATTTAGTCTGCTGATCTTTCTACATAGTAATAACAGGTGTGAAATTATTGCAAAGATTATTAATAGTTTTACAAAATTTGGCCAAGTCTTAAAATTATCTATAGAAAGCCAAGAAAATCACAAACTCAAGATTTAGTAGATAGAGTAAACTTTGTATTAAAGGATAAACTTGGAAAATGGCTTGAAGATTGACAAAATGAAAATAATGATCTATATTAGACAGTTGGTTTGGCAAGTATAGTTTATTTAATAAATTTATTTATATGTTATGCTACTAACAAAAGGTTATTTAAGTTAGTTTTTGGTTATAAACCTCATAGTAATTGTGTTCTTCTTGACCAGATTTGGTCTCAAGGAATTAGAGATGAAAAAAATATTCCTGATAATTTTCAAATTGAAGAGTATTATAATATTCAGTTTGATAATAACAATGAAGATAATATCTAGGTAGAAAATAATGAAGATGATAACATAAATGATATGTTTAATGAAAATTGGAGTAAAAATTTATTACAAAGTGAGAATAATAACAGTAATAGCATGTTTTTCATAATGAGTATTAACTTTTTTTATAGAGGTAGAAACAAGAAACTAGATAAAAATTTATTTCAAATTTTTAGAATTCCTTATCTAATAGCATGCTACAGTATTTGGTAAGTATTAAGAGTATCTAAAAATTAAAAATACTTATTCTGAAATGTGAATTATTCAAAATTCTAGAATTTGCTATTATCACCTAGTATAATAGTAATATTAAAATAAGAAAAAAAATAATTAATTATAATTGAGTATTAAAATATTAAGTCATTCTTAATTCAACAAAAAAGAAAAAAAAAATTCAGAATTAGTTATCATTGTCATCACTACATAATGTTATGGTAATATTAGTATTGAAAATTTATAGTTATAATTAAATATTAAAATATGAAATATTCTTTAAAAAAAAAAATCAGGGTTCATCATCATCACTGTCACCTAGTATGATAAAAAATATAGTAAGTATTAAACAAAGATTTATACTTTTATTTAAAATAATGTTTATACTTATCTAAAATTTTAGATTTTGCCATAGTTGTTGCCAAACATAATAAATATAGTAAGTATTTAATAAGAAATTAAACCTGAATTTAATATTAAACTTAAAATTACTTATTTTTAAAATTTAGAATTCGCTACCATCTAATGTAAAGAAAATATAGTAAGTATTGAAAGTATTGAATGAAAAAATAATTCAAGAATAATTATTATACTTAATTCAGAGATTTTAGGCCTTACCAATGCCATCACCAAATAATGTTGTGAAAGATACAATAAGTGTTGAGTTAAAGATAATATTTAGTTGAAGAATAGAAGCTTATATGTTTTGATATTTCAAATTTTATTACTACCTTCATCTAATGGAAATGTAGTAACTGTTAAACCAGATAACATTTTAATTAAAAAATAATTAATCATGTTTACTTTTAGGTTTTATCACTGTTGCCACCTAATAAAAATATGGTAGTTATTAGTAATTAATAATAATACTTCAAATGAAAAATAACTATTTATATTTATCTTTTTTTTTAACTTAGATTTCACCACTGCTATCACTTAATAAGGATGTGGTAAAAATTATTAATTACCAATACTTAAATTTGAAATTTTAAATGATAGTTTATATTTACATTAAAATTTTTAGGTTTCACTGTTTCCATTTAATAAAAGTATGATAAAGAATAAATAAAAAATATATATTCAGTTTAAACAATTAGCTGATCATAATTTGAAAATTTTAAACTTCATCACTACTATTGCCATCTAATATAACAAATATAATAAGCTTTTAGAAAAATAATATTATTACATTAGTATTATTTTAATTGAAAAAGTAACTGTTTGTTTTTATTTTGAATTTTAGAGTTCACTACTATCACTACTGCCTAATATAGTAGTAAATGTAATTAGTATTAAGTAAGAAGTAATAACTTAATTGAAAAATATAATAACAACTTATCTTTGATATTTTAGGATTCATTATTGCCATTACCATCCAATATGGTAATAAGTAAGATTAGTATTAAATAAGTAATAATTGAAGTAATAACTTAATTAAAAAATATAATAATAATTTATCTTTGATCATTAAGGATTCATCACTTCCACCACCATCTAATGTAGTAGTAAATGTGGTTAGTATTAAGTAAAAAGTAATAACTTAATTGGAAAATATAACAACAACTTATCTTTAATATTTTAGGACTTGCTGTTACCACTACCATCCAATGTGATAATAAGTAAAATTAGTATTGAATAAGTAATAATTGAAGTAATAACTTAATTGGAAAATATAATAACAATTTATCTTTGATCATTAAGGATTTGCCACTTTCACTATTATCTAATGTAATAGCAAATAAGGTTAGTATTAAGCAAGCAATAACTAAAGTAATAACTTAATTAGAAAATATAATAACAACTTATTTTTGATTTTTAAGATTTGCTACTGCTACCATCACCAAATATAACAATAAGTAATGTTAGTATTAAGTAAACAATAACTGAAGTAATAACTTAATTAGAAAATATAATAACAACTTATCTTTGATCTTTTAGGATTCATCACTATCACTATTACTCAATGTAGTAATAAGTAAGCTTATTATTAAATAAATAATAACTGAAGTAATAACTTAATTAGAAAATATTATAACTAATCTTTGAACTTTCAGAGTTTGCTACTGCCACCATCACCCAATGTAGTAGTAAGTGTAGTTAGTATTAAGTAAAAAGTAATACCTTAATTGGAAAAAATATAATAACAACTTATCTTTAAATTTTAGAGTTTGCCACTGTTACTACCATCTAATATAACAGTAAGTGTAGTTAGTATTAAGTAAGAAGTAATAACTTAATTAGAAAAAAATTAATAACAACTTATCTTTGAATTTTAGGGTTTGTTGCTGCTATCACCACCTAATGTAGTAGCAAGTATAGTTAGTATTAAGTAATAAGTAATAACTTAATACTACTATTTAGTACTGTAAAAAACCTAGTAAATATAACTAAGCATTGAATATGAAATTTAAATGTTTTTATATATTTATGTTTTATTTGCTATTTATTATTTAAATTTTTTTTCAAATTTTTCTATTTTTATTTAAATTTTTTTTTAATAAAAATTTATTTTATTTTATTTTATTATTTTATTTTATTTTATTTTATTCATTTATTTATTTGACTAAAATTTAAATTTGAAACAATTATTTTAACTCTAGAAACTACTATTAAATGATATGATCACACAAATGATAAGTATCAAATTAGTAAAAAAAATAATAAGCTATAAAAGTATTTTCCTTTTGTCTTTTGATATAAACTTGCTTGAAATGAACAAGAATTAATACTTAGTTTTTATTTTTTATTTTTTTTTAAGAATCAAGGTTTACATCCATTTCTATTCTTTTATATAACCCAAAATATTATTAAGGCTGAGATTACTAAGCATCTGAAAGTTTATACAGAAAAAATAAGGCAGCAAATAAAAAAAGAAAGAAAACATCCATGAAAATTTGAATCAAATGATTTGGTTCAGGTTTGAATTTCTGAAGTTGATCATGCTGGTATTGATCATTGATACATATTTTGTAAAGTATTAGAAATTACTAAGAATAACATATATTTTAGGATGTCAATAAGGAAGATTAAACAAACATTATTCAGCTATTAAATTGGTTCCTATTACCAAAACTTTTAGAAAATATTCAGAGCTTGTAAATATTCTCAACACTTATGTAAGTACTTGTAAAACTGCTATTCAACAAAGCTTTAGCTTTAGAACTGCTACAAAATATCTTTGCAAAGATAATTGCTTAAAAAAATATTATTAATATAAAAAGTTGAATACAACTTGTAATACTCATTACTATTCCAATAATGTTCAATGTAAAAATCAATAAAATTAAAATTTTATTTTTTTTTATATTAGTTATAATAACAAATAACTAATATAAAAATATAGTATATAATTACAGTATTATTATTTGAAATATTTATTAAATTTTTACTATTTAGTATAGTAATATTTTGGATATTTATGTGATTTGATATTTGTTTATTTTAATTGGGTAATTTATTTATAATAATTTGTAATTGGTATATAGGGCAAAATTAGTAGCCCAAAATCAAATTGCAATCTGGGCTGTTTCAATTGACAATTGGGCTTATTTGCATCTGGGGTGTAACACATACACCTCTGGTTTACATATTTGTTAGCATGTAACCTTTTTTTCTAAAATCTGACAATTCTAGCAGCCTAGTTGGTTCATTTGGTCTCTCCTTAAAGACCAGCATATTTGCCTAGTTTTACAAATTCTAGCTTTATTTTATAGATCTAGTCTTTATAGTAGTACTATTAAAAGTTCAAGTTACTTTTTTATTTGGGTCTTTCAAGTGGGCTTTTATCTTTCTTCATTTGGTTCTTATAATTTATATAGTTATAAAGACTTATTATAGATTTGCATTGCCCAGTACTAGTTTGCATTCCTTCATATAACTATAGACCTTATTCTAAAAGACAATGTTATGCAACTGTTACATAAATGTCATGTGACCTGCCAGTCATGCTAGTGTAATACAAATAACAGATATCTTATTCCAACCAATTGTGAAAGACAATTAACTATAATACAAAGAGGATTTTTAAATTTTCTGTCGATACTGGGATTTGAACTTTGGATCTGCTATTTGGAGGTTAACAACTTGACCACTTTACTAGGTTACCACACCCCTAATAAATAATAATACATTAAATACTAATTTAATCTTAAAGAATAATAAACTAGACAACACTTACTCTTAATTAGTAGAAACCATTTTAGATAGCTATAATGAAACTATTATAACTAAACAATATTATTACAACATTTAATTTAATACTTATTACAAAAAAAATTTATTTTGCAACTACATACTATTACTTTCTCATCCTCAAACTATCAATATTTTTTTATGACACTTTTATAATTTTGGCTATTCACCTAATAACTTATATAACTATACATTAACTATTTCTATTAAAAATAATTATAGTAAAGCTTATGTCTGCCTCCTATCAGAACCCAAACCTTTACCTAATTACTTTATTTTATCAGTTCAAGCTATCTAGCATTATCTAAACATTCAACTAAAATCCAAGATATTAGTACCAGATTTTATTATACCAGCATCTCTAGATAACTCATCATTATTTTTTTCATTCTATATACCTAATCTCAATATTGAACCTAACTTTAACTTTTCTTTTAATAATGACTTACTTCAACTTAACATCACAACATATAATGTGCAAGGATATAATATACAAAAAAAAAACTATTATAGAAAAATTATAGTCTAACTTATAATTTATATATAATTAGTCTTACTAAAACAAAAATCTCTAATAACATAAAAACTAAATTCTGAAATATATTCCAATACTTATATTTTTGGTTCAACTTTACAGAATCTAAAAAAGAAACATGTATAATAATTAAAAATAATATCAAATACTATATATATAATATATTGTTACAAAGTAGATTTTAGCATAGTATATTATATAGTAGTATTAGTAATTATATATTTATTCATTATTGTATTTTATATTATATTTATTATTAATTATTAGTTAATCGATAGTTATATTATATAATAGGTAAAATGGCAACTCTTTCTGCAGATCACTTATACCAAATTTTTGCTAAAAAACATTTAATTATTTTCAAATATTTTACTAAGTTAACCTTACTTGTACTATTAAGTAAAGTTGTTCAGCACACTTTTCTGCTCCTAGGCGGCTAAGCTTTAAGTTCTAACAACTTCTGGCCATTGAGAAAAGTTACAAAAACCAATATTTTGGTTTTTGCTTATTTGCTCAAAATTTACTAATTAAATATATTCTACTCATTATTAGTAATTTACTTAGCTCACCAAGGCAGACATTTTGATATATATTTTGTTTTAAACAAACAAAAACTCATCAAATTATTTCCAAAAAGTCAAAACCTAAAACCTGTTTTTGCAGGTTTTTTTATTAGCAATTTTAGAAAAATTTGCAGGGATGTTCTGGAAATTCACTTTCTGGTACCTATTAAAATTTTCTAAACATCCAATCACCTTTTCCAAACATTACACATCTTTCAGATTCTTCCTAACTAGTCTAAAAACTATAGAACAGAAAAATTTTTTTCTAAAAAAACTATTTTAACTATTTTTGCATAACAAAAAATTAAGCACTATTACTGGCTATACAAGTTACATAGGTCACAATACTTGCAATAGTCATAGTAATATCTCTAAGAAACATATATTATTCCTATAATAATATAACTACTTATTAAATTTTAAACAAACAAGAAATTAGAAAACCTTTCTTTATAACAAATTGATCAAATCACAAAATGCCAACTCTTTCAAGCTCTGAATCTGACTCTGTTGATCTCAACTACTTTTATGAAAACTTTTCTAAAAGTTTTAGTATCAGAGTTTATGAAGAAACCCCATTATTTTCTCGTTCAATTCTTACTAGCAGACAACCAAACAACTGCTTTAACATTGAACTTAGAGGCAACACCAAATGCTGTTATTATTTTAAAGCTCCCAAAGCTAGTAGTGTAGTTACTTGTATCTGTGGCAAGTTTCATACCAACTTTGTCTCATAAAAAACTTAACTTATGAACAAACCCAATTTGGACAAGCTACTAAAAAATCCAAAGAGAAAAAACTAATTGCAACTAATATTGCTGAGTCAACTGAATTCATCCCACCATCTCCAACCACTTCACCTTCACTATCTACACACCAACATATTTGCATTACTTGCAATCAACCTATCACTTGCAAAGTAACCAACAACAGGCATTATTTAGCTACTGATGCTCTGTTATATAATGACAAACCTTATCACAAATCTTGTATTGAAAATCAAATTAATTTATAACAAGGCTCTTCCAAAAACTCTCAACAAAGCTCTTCCAAAAACATTCAGCAAGATCTCTCTAAAAGTCATACTTTATTTGCAGATAAACTTCAACAAACACTTACTCAACAAAAATCTCAAAATCGACTCACCTCTCAACTCGATCTCTTAATACCTCTAGAAAATAATCAAAACAATGAAGATGAAGATATGGATATTAATAATACAACCATTAAAATAATAAACAACAGCAACAACAGCACAACAAAAACAACAACAAAAACAACAAACAACTCAACAATATGTACTCTTACCTCCCAACACTAAAACTAAAAATAATCTATCATTTGATTTTCTAGCCAATTTTCCTATTACATTAGATATGAAAAACAATACTAAACTACAAACCCAACTATCTAAAGACTTATTCAACTTTCTTAAACAACATCTCTTTGACTTCTATTTAGGAAAGGAGATCAAACCTGCAACAGAAAATCACAAAGCTCTTACAGCTAGCTTCTATCACATTATTCATCAAATGGCTAGAACTTGGCCAAAATTTCTCTTTGATATTATCTTCTTATCTAATCCTAACATTGACAAAGAAGCTACAATTTCTTTTGACATTCTAGAAGGAAGTCTCAAAAAACTTATCCTTAAATTTACTACCATTCTATTTACCAAACTTAATTATCCTGAAATTTTTGCATCACCTGTTACTGTTCCTCTATACAAAACCCAAAACAGACTTCAATTTTGTATTAATCTTGCAAGAATACACCTATATTTATCTGACAATTATCAATCTATTAATTATACAAAATTTGCTGAAGACATCAAACTATAACCCAAAAGATTTACTGTTAGCTCATCAGTAGTCAACACTAACAAAGAAGACCAATATATAAATATTAAAATAGATAAAAGATTTAATAATCATCTTTTCTTCAACATCCCTGAAACTTTTTTTCTTGAAAAGTACAATATTCCATCACTCAATAACTCTGTAGACTACTTTAATGAATAGTTCAAAAACTTCTTCCCTTTATACAACTGCTAATTTACTAAATCTCTTAATGAAACCAAAGTTAAAAATGCACTAAGGTTTCAATTCCAACAATTTATCAAACACCCAAAGAACTTTTTCGAACTGAAATTTCTTTTAAAAAACCTTACAACCTTCAAGAATAACGCAATAAAGCTATCCGACATACTAATTATCATATATATACTTGCACTGACTCTGACTATATACATCTTGATAAAACTAAACTCAAAGAAAAAGAAAAAGAAACTACATCTAGCAACAACCAATCAGACTATCAATATATACATTTCTACAGTGACCTCCTTAAAGAAACTTTGAACAAATCCTATTCACAATATCCAAAAACAGAAAGTAAAACCTGGAAACATCCTAATATTGATGCCTCAATTTTCTATATTAATAGTAAACATGAAGCAACTTTTAAGAAAAAAATCCCAACTCAACTTCTTAATGATCTTGTAACCAAAGCTGAAAAATATGTATATGCTAACAATCTAACCAAAACAAACTCCAAACATAGAAGTTACTACTTTTATCAATATCTTAAAACTTATCAAAATATTGCTGCACAAAATTATAACATTGACAAACTTAATTGACAGCAAGCTATTGACTTCCTCACAACTAAAGTTATTGACACAAACTATTTAGCTCATGTTATTACTTATTTTGACACAAATGATATTTCTATGAACTTTCCTGAAATTGTTAAAAACTTTCAAGAAAAGGCATATCCTGAGGCAGAAACAACCTTACAAACCAAATTTAACTTACAATTTCAAGAACCAACAGTTTTGGAAGATTCACTCTTTCTTACAAACACTCCTTTTCAATAAATTCCTCTATAGATCACATTAATGCAGCCATCACTTTTAAGATTATGATGTCCTTCACTTCAAGTGGATCATTCTTAAAAGAGAATGATGTAAGTAGACAGGTGGAAAAGTCTATTTACATGGAGAAACAAGTTTATGATGGCCAGACTTAACATACAGAGCAGGATATGAAACTCTTCGCAGCTGTGAGAACTGAGCATACGGTGATCGAATCTACAGAGGAACTTTTTACTTTCTTGAATCCTATTACATCATCACACTTCAAGAAAACACCACAAGACCCATCAAACAATACATTAGTTGTTCCAGACTCATGCTATAACAAATGGCTAGCTCATCAAGGCCTACCTTTACTTCCACATCCACAAACTCTCTATTCCTTTCTTGAATACATACATTCTTACAATTACATACTACTTAATCTTTACAACTTTATACTAGTAATATCAATTAAACTAGACTATAGTAAGTGCCTAATACACTTATCAAATAAACCAAAACTTTATTTGATCACTTTATCTCACAATGATCTGATTATGGATTCTATCCATTAATACCTATTCCTTCAAAATATTCTCCAATACTCAATAATACACAATATACCAAACCTGTTCTTGAAGATAATGCTGTAAATTACACTTATCTACAGCTAGTAGAAACTGTTCTATCTGGCTATGATGATACTGTTATTGCCAATGAACACTATGGCTCTATACAACTTTATACATGCTATAATAAATTTCTAGTCTATAACCATCTTCTATTACTCCCATACCTACAAACAATTGTCTCTTTCTTATGACATATTTATAGTTTTGATTACCTACCAAGTAATGCCTGTGCTTATACCTTAACTATTTCCATTAAAAATGATTATAGTGAAGCTCATGTTTACTTTCCATGTGAACCTAAACCCTTACCTAATCATTTTATACCACCACTCCAAGCTATTTGGCATTATCCAAACATCTTACTAAAATTAAATATAACACACAATAATTCTCTCAATTTAACAAACCTATACTCAACAATATTTACACCAAACTCATTATCTCCTACACCCTTAATACCACTACAACAAACTTTATCCCTTTCTATTTCTTTATCATCACCCTCAATCTTATCACTATACTCATCCCAAACTCCTACACTTATGCAAAACCTGTGAGACCTTCATTTAAACATTGCAACACATAATGTCTGAGAATTCAATACAATAACCAAAAAAGAAACATAGCAAAACTACTGTCTTTACAATAACATTGATATTGCTTATATCACTGAAACAAAAATCACCAATACTACTAACCTTCATTTTTACAACAATAATCTGTTTACCTATTTTTGGGCAAACTCTAAAAATTCTGCAGAAGGTGCTGCTATTATGATTTGCAACTACCTTCAACTATATGTACACAATTGTCAAATACATGCTGGAGAAGTAGTAGCTTTAGACCTTTTTTTCAAAAGTGAAATTAAACTCCATATTATAGCAGTGTATCTTTCTTCTACTGATACATATCGATGCAACAAAATACAAGAAACAGTTATTTCATGGATTCAACAAGCCCATCAACTCAACCTTTATCCAATTATTCTTGGTAACTTTAATATACATGATGATATTTGTAGCTCATTATCTAAATTCTAACTAACTAACTACTTACATCAAACCAACATGTATGACCTTGGGGCACATGTTGATAACAAACATTATACATAGTCAAACAATAATAGTCAAAGCCACATTGACTACATATGGACTGATTCATTTAATTTACAGTTTTTCATTTCATATAGTCTTGATGATAGTAGCTACTCTACATCAAGTGACCACTCTATTCTTCTTTCTTCATGATCTTTTACTAACGCATTTAGCAAACTTTCACACTATCATACTAGCATTAGTTGTAGAATTTTTAATTACAAAGCCATGTTGCCAGAAAAATGAACAGAATTTTCTGATTTGCTTTCACAAAAACTCAACTCACATAATATTCTACTTGACCACAATACTAATGAAAGCATAGAAACTACCTAGCATAAAATCGAACACTCAATTATTTATTCTGCTATATACTTAATTTCAAACAAAAAATCCTGCAAATGTAGTTACAATCACAAGTATTCACCTCATAGCACCATACTTCACCTATCACTTAAATAACTCAGACATCTAATTAAAATTGTCAAAAATCCAAATAACAATTTAAACATTAACATAATTAATTCGAAAATTAAAAATATAAATACAAGATCTAATTGTAATCTCCAAATCTTGTTTTCTAACCAATAGCCAGAACTCAAACAATGGACTTAGCATGCTTAAGATATATGGAAACAGCTTTATTAGGCATAGCATCTTGAAAACTCTCTGCTGTTTCGACAACAAATTCAATAAGCTACTGAAAAAAGATGTGAAACACTCTCTACACATCCTAAACAAGCTTTAAACAGCATTCTCAATCATTATAAA
>CAJVQA010004593.1:0-17347 GCA_910591915.1 Cetraspora pellucida
TTGTAAAAACTTCAATTGAATTTCAATAAAGTTAAAGGCATGGCCTCACCGTTAATATTTAAAAAAAAAAAAAATAATATTCTAAAGAATTTTTAACCAATTGTTATTTGCTTTTAACTAACTTTTTTTTTTTAAAATATTTTTATTTTATTTTTTTTTGCTATTTATTTAATTTTTTATTTTTATTTTTATTTTTGTTGCTTTAAACTTATTTACATCCTTTTTAAGTTTATTTTTTTAATATTATCAGGCATGTAATTTTTAATATATAATAAAATAGAATTATTTTTTATTTATAATAACTATATTTATATACAAATATTAGAAAATATACTCAGATATAATTGAAATTTAAAAAAAAGTTTTAAGAAAGATAAATCTAAGAAGACTAAAGAAAAAACTTAAAAAATAATATCAGAAAGATCAAAAAGAGTTGTAAATTGATTATTAAAATTATAATTAAAAAAAATAATCTTTTATACTTTTTAGAAGCTGCATTATCAACTAAAGATATTTAAAAATTTTTTTAAATTTTTAAAATTTTTATAATAATTTACAAATTATTGAGTTTTATTTATTTTATTTTTTTTGGTATTAAGGTGACCTCTTTGGTCTTTTGACTTTATTAATCACTTATTAGTATTGTGATTCAATGAACTACTACAGAAGAGTATACAATTGGCTATATGTATAACTTTTCTATATTACCTATTTAAGGAGTTTGTCTGAAGGTTTCCTACCAATTGTTATATCTAATATCTCTGCTTGGGGTTCTACTTTAAACCTTCTAAACCTGTAATCTGTATTAATTTACTAGGTTATACCTAGATGTCCAGATCATCATCTCAACCTTAAGACTAATTTATCCTTAAGGTAAATCCTCTAGAGCCTTCTATACCAATTTTTATAGCTGACCTAGATATTACTATAGCTGAACCAACACTTGCAATCAGGCCTTAACCATTAAATTGCTATGTTTTTGTAAAGTTCACTTAGACCTTAGCATCTATTTTACAGTATAACCCTAATACTTTTAGTATACCTCTGCCTTTTATCTGTCTTTTTACCAAACTCCCAATTCAGATAGCCTGTATAGGACTATAACTATTCTATCAGTATATTAGATCAGTCCAATATTCTTTTTCTCTGATTTATTCTGGCAGCCTAGTTAGTAGTACTCTCAACACTTTCAACTCAGAGGTTCTTGCCCATCTGGCTACTATAACTGAATACTATGACCTTGGTATCCATTTCTCTGAGCTAGTTTTTACAGTAAGGCCATCAAAGATCCAGCTATCTCTTTACTCAGGTCTTTCTAAATAGACTTCTTGTTACCCAATTTCAACAGATTTATATAGCCACAAAGACTTATCTAGTGTTTGCACTACATGATTTGTCAGTTTGCATTTCTTTGTATAATGTTATACTTATACAAATACTCTATGACCTGTTAGTCATGCTGGTGTAATCACTATTACAGGTATCTTAAACCAATTATTAGTAACAGTTGTCATAATATGAATATATATATATTTTTTTTATTTATATAATATCATAGTAGAAACTTTAAAATACAATAAGAAATTTAATTACAGAAAAAAAAATTCCTAAAATAAAGATTTCTAAACTACATTTATGTTGCTAAAAAATAAATATCCAATGTGATATTATATCTTCTATTTTCTAATAAGTGCTATAGATAATTGTTTCAAATTATTTTTTAGCTAGGATAGATTAGAAGAAACCTTAGATAAGAGTCAAGATATTATATAAAGCATGTGGTTAGAGTAAAACTTTGTAAAAGCCAGTTGTTAATTGCTAGTATAGTATTAAGAGTTTGTATAGTTCTTGGAAGGTTGTTAGTAGAGATAGATATTGTTGGGAAGTGAATTTTTGTATGTTTAGTTTTAGTAATTATATTTTAAGCAAGTTCCTATTAATGTTGAGATATGTTGTATGTGAATCATAGGTCTTGATAGTATCAGTTGAGAAGATTGTTGGCTAAATTAGTCAAAAAGATATTTGTTTGTTTGTTTAAAAGAACTTTAATATTATTGTAGATAGTTATAGAGAAATTGCCAGATATGGCATATAAGATAGATTGGTAATTAGAATTAGTGTAATTGACTGTGAAGTTTGAGATAATATTAAAAATGAAAGATGCTAAACTGTTAGATATTTGAAGTGAGATGAGTATTAATTGGATTGTATTGAGAATTGCTTGGTTTATATTAATATTATTGCCTGCACAGAGAAAAAGATGAAGTGTGTCTTTAAGGTTTGTACATCAGGAACATGTTGTTGTTATATAAAGATAAGAATAGTGTATATTAAGATTTTTCATAGTGGGCAGGTTATTTGTAAGAATTTTGATATGAAAGAAGTATTTTTGAGTGTTATGTTCCATATATTTGATTATTTGAAAGTTGAGAGCCTAGTTAGGTTTTGAGATATTTTAGAAGTGTTTAAGTATGAACCAAGAAGAAAGTTCTTAAATTGTAATAGTATTTTTGATAAAGTTATGAATTTTAAATGGTATAAAATAATTATTTTATAAAAAGTAAGTTGGAGTGTTTGGCAGTAATAGTTCAAGAATGGGTTTAGAAGTTTCTTATTTGGCTTGGAAGTCTGCTTGGTTATGAAATGAATTTGTATGTAATTTAATTTTTAAAAGTTGTATATTAATGTTTTTAAGAGTTTTGAGATAATTGATAAAAGAAATAATATCTCAATTTTTAATATATAATTGTTTTAAGATAGAAGTGTGTTGCAAGTTTTTAATTGCTGTTTGGTTGTCACAATGAATTGTAATAGTAATGTTTGATGGTATAACTAAAAAAAGTAATAGAACTGCTTTAAGTTTAGTGCAATTAGTATCAGCATATAATTTTGTATTTGCATTAAAGTTTATATTAGTATTTGTTTTACAAATCAGTCTATGCCTAATTTAATATTTGGCATTTGACAGTCTTTAATAGAACCATCAGTATAGAAGATTAAGTTGTCTAAATTAGAGTTTCTGATTGAGAAGTAAAGTTTGATTAATTGATTTTTATATAAAGTTGATTTAACAGTTTGTTGAATGAGTTGTATTTTAGAAGAAGTTAAGTTTACTGAAGAATAAGAAAGAGTTAAGGATTAGGAAGAAGTGTAATTGTTAATATGAATAAATAAGAGAATTTTATTAAAGTCAATTTGTAGTAAGTTTTTAGTAAGTTTAAGTTAGTTGTATAGAATACTAATAGATTGAAAGTTTGAGATTATTGAAAGTAAAGTGAAAGTAATCATAGTAAATCCAGATGAATAATAATGGAGTTGATAAAAATTGATTTGTTAAAAATAAATTTGTTGTGAAAAAAAGATTTGTTGATTGATATTGTAGAAGATTTTGTAAGGAAAGAGATGGGTTGAGGAAAAGAGAAGAATGTCTATTGAGTTGATAAAGAAGTTTTTAGAAGGAAGATTTAAATGAGGCCAGGTTGTAATAATATTGAAATTTTGATTAGAAGAGAAGATTTGTGTAAACCAAGTTGGTTGACAACTTTGTATAGATTTGTTTATTCATAAATATATATTATTCCATAGAAGGAAGCATGAATTGTCTGCTGCTGTAATTTGTTCAAGAAATAGGATTCTGTTATTTCTTAGACTTTGAATAGTTAAGTTGAATAATTTTAGAAAAAGTACATCATATATTGTTTTGTAGTTTGTAAAGATTTCTGGTGATGGTAAAAAGTTAGACAGTAAGATATTGTGTTTTGCAAGTTGGCAAATATGAAAAATTAGTATGAAGTTTTGTATTTTGTGATAGTGAGTATTAAGTATATCTATTGTAAGCTTCAGCTGCCAAATTTTGAGAAGCCAGGACTTAGTTTACAAAGTGTCAATAATATTAAGTAAAAATGTAGAGTTGAAAATTCGTTCAATATTAAAGGCACTTAATTTTTGTAAAATATTGTTGAGAGTTGGTAGATTAAAGATTAGTGAATTAGTAAGAGTAATATTATAAATATTTCTTGCTAGTGCTAGTATTTTTTTGGATTGAATAGTAAATATTCAAGAGAGTTTAGTTTGAGTATTTTGGTGAATTGGAATTATTTATAGTAAATATTCCAGAAAGAGTTGAAGAATAAAATTGAAAAAAGCTGAAATTTAATTTTTTTGTATTTAATAAGGTTAAGAAAGTTTTCAATTTTATTGAAAATAGTATCAAGAGTTGGTTTTGTGAAACCATTTCTATCATAAAATATGCCTAGATATTAGATAATGTCTTGAGGCCTTCTGAAAGAAATGGTTTGGTTATTAACAGTAAGAATAGTTAAAGAAGAGGTAGATGATTTGGGTTTAATATATAGAAGATCTGATTTGAAAGGGTTTATTTTGATATTGTTAAGTTTGTAAAGAGTAGATGTGTTATTGAGTATATTTTGCATTGTAGATAAGTCTTCACAATGCCAAGTGGTATTATCTATATAGGCCAATAGAAGAATAGTAATTGTTTGAGCAAAAGTATTAGAAATAATATCAAGAGATGATTGTGCAGATATTTTAAGGAATTAATTTTTATATTTTTAGTTAATGAAAAAAAGAATGGGGTTATAATAGATTTTTCAGAGTAAGGGTAAATAGGTTTCTTCTTGCTTTATTCCAGATTTAACTTGAACTAGTTGTGTTAGGCCATGATCAGTGATGATTCTGGCAAGTTGAGAGGTATGTAATTCTGTAATAAGGTTTATGCCAGGAGTTGGAATGCTAATTCGTTTGCAGACATCTTGTAGTCTTGTAATGTTAATTTTATTAAAGGCTTTAGACATATCTTAAAATAATATCTAAGATTTTTTGTTATTAACTTTGTAGTGTTCAATTGTATCATGTAAAATTTGAATTGGAGTATGGGTAAAGGAATTTTTGGAAGCTGTGAAGTTAAGATTAAAAAGGAGGTTATTAGAAGTAATAATCTTATTTAGTTTGGATGTAAAGATTTTTGTGAAAGTTTTCTTAAAAAGTTCGATAATAGATATAGATTATACTTAAGTAAGAATATAGTTTCAGTTTGATTTTTTTGAAATAAGAAAAATATTAGAAGATTTCCATTCTGTAAAAACTTTTTGAAGTTGAAAACATTTGTTTAAAAAGTATCTAAAAAGGTTTTGTGCTTTAAAGCTTATATATTTAATAAGTTTATAGCAGATTTCAGAAGGACTAGCAGTTTTTTGATTTAAAAGATTAGAAATAATTTCTTGCCATTCTTGTTGTATGATTTCTTGAATAAGATTTTGGTAATAACTTTCAAGTTCAGAATGTGGTTTGTACAGATCTGAATATTCACTAGTTGGTAAAATAGTTTCTAAAGGTTTTGATTCGAAGTAAGTAGTAAAATGCATATGAATTGCATCAAGTATTTCATTATGATCAGTTAAGAGTAAGTTATTTGTTAATAGTCTATCAATGTGTATATTGTTATGTTTTTCAAGAATCTTTTTGTAGAAAAGTTTGGGAGTGTCAAAAAATGTTTATTTTGATTCTTAATTTTTTGTTTAATTTTATTATAAGTAATTTGATTTTAATGATGATTAAGAGCAATTTTAGTAAGATAAAATTTATTTTGAAGATAAGAAAAAGATGATAGGTTTTGAATTATATTATTAGGGTATTTAGACAAGTAGTTTTGAAGTAATATGTTAAAATTAGATAAATTGGTATGATTTTTGAGAAAAAGAATTTCTTTGTAGTGATAATAGAGTTGAAGATGTTTATAAGAATTAGTTTCTTTAATGCCTTTGATAGTATTTACTTTTTTAAAAAGAATATATTTAGAGGCAGCTTTAATTAGACCTTTGTAAATTGGTTCAAGATCTTGTTGATTTGGTTTGGTTAAAGATTGTAGAAAGTTTAACAAGCAGTCATTGGAGATTTTGTGTTGTTTGAGTAGCATAATTTTAAAGAGAAGTATTAGGGCAGTTTTTCCAAAGGAAGATTTTTCTTTTTTGTTGTTTGTGAGGTTTTGGTTTGTTAATTATAATGAAAACTTCTAATATAATAAGATTATAATCATATTCTAATGAGTAGTTTTGAAGTATATCAGTATATTTAATGTTTGTAATTGATAGATTGGTCCAAATTTAATCAATTCTACTTTGTATATTAGATTGTTGAAAGCTGCAATTAGTGTTATTAGGAAAGAATAGTCAATAGATATCTTTAAATTAAAACTAAAAAGAAATTTTGATGAGTTGGTGTTCTGAGATAGATGATTTTTTTGGTAAAAATCTGTTTATATAAGGATTAGTAACTCCATTAAAGTCACTTATAATTATAATTTTATAAAAAGAGTTTTTAGTTAGTGATATTGCATGTTTGAAGATTTCATTATACAATCATTTTTTTTCCTAAGTTGGAATATAGATTTGAAAAATTTTAATAGAAGTGTTTTGAAGTATAGGTCAAGACCAATAATATGACCTTTGTAGTTGTAAGAGTATACAATATATTTAGATATGTTTTTGTGAATAAGGATTCCTACTTTGCCTTAGTGTGATTCTTGAAAAGAACTCCAGAAACTAAATAGTTGGGGTTTTGTGTTTTAAAGTATTTAGTTTCTTGAGTAGAGAGGTGTATTTCTAAGAGGCCTAGAATGTTAAAAGCTTAAACATTGAGCATTTCAGTAAGTGCCAGTTTTTTGTTTAATTGTAATAAACTATTAATGTTTAAGGAACCTATTTTAATAATAAGAGAGATATGTTCAATTGTGAGATTAAGTACATTAGAGTTGTTGTTTGTTTTTTTATTTGTTGATATTGGAGTTAATATAGAATTTGTATATGACTTAAGCGGTATATTATATGTATTGCATAATAAAGGAAGTATGTGATTTGATAGAAGTTTTGTATTATGAGGTAGGTAGATATATGCTTCTTTTTTATCTTTGATTAGTGAGATCATGGCATATTTTTTTAAATATGAGGCATAATTGTCAAGATGAAAATAGAAGGATTGTATAGTTTGAGATTCTTTTAAAAATAGAAGGTTGTAGTATAATAGGTATTTGTTATAACAAATGTTCAAATCATAGGTGTCTAAAGATGTTAGTAATGATTTGACAAGGTTTTCTTCTGTAGTATTATTCAGAGATTCTATAGAAGAAGTTATTAAAAAGGATTATAAGAAGTTGTAAATAGTAAATTAATAGATTTTTTATTTAAAATAGAATTGGTATTTGTATTAGATTGATTAGTATCGATGGTCTCTTGATTTGTATTAGAGTCAGACATTATAACATCATTGTTAGGATTTGTTGTAAGGTTAGATGTTGTTTTATTAGTTTCTATAAATTGTGTTGTAGAAGGCAATTTTGATGTATTTTTTACAATAGTTTTGTTAAGTTTAGGTTTAAAGAAATTGGTATTAATTTTAGGAGCTTTGAACTGAATTTTGAATTTGAAGAGTAGTGTTTTTTCTGCTTCAGAATAAAATTGTTCTTTATAAGCTTTTCTGATATAAGACATGGATAGCTCATTAAGAGATTTGAGTATATAAAAATAGGTAATTACTTTAGCTAAAAAATGGGTATCGATTGGTTTTAATGTGATTTTGCCAATTGCTTAGTGAAGGTAAAGGTTATCTATTTGATCATTATAGCAACTGCTTTGAGGTATTTATTAAAATAACTGTAAAAGTAGTAACTTTCATGAGTAACATTATGATGGTCTGATTTGTTAATTTTATTAATTTCTAAGAAATCCAATTCAGTTTGGCTACTAGTTGTCAAAGATAGGTAATTGGTATTGGTTTTTAAAAGGTTGCTAAGAAATCATTATTATATCTGAAAATTGCGATATTTAGTATTGGATGTAACTATTTAGTTTTAGCACTTGAGTTTGAATTAGAGTTTGTAGGTGCAGAATGTTATTTGAAGGATTCTTCAAAAAATTTAGCTGACAGATTTTTGACATTGTGTTCAGTGTTATCTGGTAATATAATGCAGTTTTCTATAATACATATATGAATATGATAGAGTGCTACTTTAAAACAGAGTTATGAGCATTCATATAGTGAATTATTAAAGGTAATAGTGAATTGTTGAAGTAAAAGAGCTTTACAAGTGTCAGAAAATTTGAGAGTCATTTGATAATTGATAATGTTAAATATTTTTTTGTTTATTAATTTGAGTAAATTGTCATTTGAAAGTATTAAAGAAAGTATCAAACCATGTTTTGAATTGTGTTAAGTGATCTTTAAGAAATAAAATTTGAAAAGTTTGAAGAAATTATTGTTTTAGAATATTAAGAGATATGTTAATGTTGAATTTATTATCATTTTGGATTTTAAAGAGAGGTTGGTTGATGCTGTCCTCACTAAAGTAATAATGAAATTTAAAGAATATTGTGTAGAGTTTAAGATCTTCATAGAATTTTTTTGTATAGATGGTTTTATATTTGTTATAAAGAATAAGATGTAAATATGCAAAGTTTAGTGCAAATTGCATTCTATTTAAAATAGTATAAGGTGGAATCAAGTTGTATAAAGTGAAGATTTTTGGATAATTAAGATAAGTAAAGTGTGTAGTAGTAAATTTTTTAAGAAGTGCAATAAGAGTAGAGTGAATTAGTTCAAAAGGAATAGGAAAGGATTAGGTTGTAGAAAAGTTATTTTAATAAATAAAATCTGTAAGAAATTTAGGCTGTTGGCCAGCTAAGGTTTTAATTAGATATATATAATTAAATTTAGATGCTGGTTTATTTTCAGTTGCTTGTTTAATAATTTTTTCTGAATATATATTAATAAGATATGGTTTAATAAATTCAAGTATTTGTAAAGCTAGTTTGTTATCAAGTTTAGTATAATGTTTCATTTCTTCAGTAATTGGAAATTCTTTAAACCAATCGAGGTCATTAAAAGTATTTTTAAATATTTGTTTTTGTTTTTGCTTTTGTTTTTTAGTAAAGTGTTGGGAGTTCGGTTTTTTGAGAAAAATAGATTTGTATAGTTAGATTTGTCTTTGCAGACATAATGCTAAGTTTATAAAGAATAATTACTTTCTTTTGATCAGAGTTAAGTAGAGTTATTAGTTCAATTAGTTTAATTTTGAGTTTACAATTTAGGATATATGGTATGTAAGTATGATAAATTAGAGAGCCTTTGAAGATGCATGCCGTTGTATAATCTGAAGTATAGTTTTGTTGATTGTCAGTAAAAACATATTGAATATTTTTAAGTTTACAGAAAAAACAAGTATGGTAGTGTTGTGAGTATGCAATTATAGCTATAAGAGTTGGGTCTGTTTGAAAGTTTGAAAAAAGAACATGTGCTGTTAAGAATGAAGAAAGTTGTGTTTGATTAGTTAATTTAGGAATTGGAAAGACTAGTAGTTTTTTTATTTTTTAAAACTTTATAAAGAGATAGTATTTCTAATTTGAGTTTGAGTTGGATTAATAGGTTGATTAATTGTAGTTGAATAAGTAATTTTGTAGTGTCAAGAAGTAAAGCTTGTATAAAATTTGTTACAGAATCAGGTTGTGATTGCAATTTGTAATGAAACTTTAAAATAATATTGTTGTTTTTTATCATTACAATAGTCTGATTTAGCTGCTAGTAGAAGAACTCTTAGAGCTTGGGGTTTGGCCTCAGTAAGCCCAACTCTATAGCAGTCTTTGTATTTAGAATAGTAGTAGTCTATATTATAGATATCTGGTTCTTGAAAGTCAATTAAAGTAGGCATTTTTCTGAGTTATTTTTGATGTTGAGGTGTAACAAATAAGGGGTATGACAAATAAAAGATGTGATAAATAAGGGGTGTGATGAATAAGATAACACCTGATGTGACATCTAAGTGATTGGCATAATTAACATAGAGCAAAATTTGTGTAAATTTATTAAAACAAAATTGGGAATATTAAGTTTTATTTAAACAAAAATAGATTTGTATAAAATAATTAGTAATTTTGATTAGTAATAGTGATCTACAGATCTGCCCTAGAGGAGCAGGGTCCTCCAAAAAGAAAAAAAAATTTCAAAATTTTTTAAAAAAATTTGCAAGAGAGTTTTAATATATTTTTTAATAAAACTATCAGTTTTTGATCATATAAAGAGTGTAATATATTAAAAGGAAGATAAAGTTGTGCTGAATCATTTTGTTTTAAGTAGCTACTGTGTTTTACTTAGTAAAATAATAAGTATTTAGCAATAATAGAATTTTATTTAATTTAGTTATATTTCAATGATAAACACTTTTAGAGATATAAAAGTAGGTTGTCTATATGTAATATTTTATAAAGAACAATTTTACTTAGGCAGCCAAGATAGGTTTATTTAATAATAATTTGAAAAAAAGCAGTTTTGTTTAGAAAAAATTTGGTATAAATGATCGTCAGAAAAATTTGGTAATTTGCATTATAATATGAATATTATATAGGTAATTATTCAAATTGTCATTATCAAAGAGATTTGAATATCCAACCTACTACTTAGAGGATTGACAACCTAACCACTTCACTAGGTTGTCATACTCCTATTATTGAGTTTTATTAAGATAGTGTAAATAAATAGTTGTTAAATTATTAAAATAGAATTATATTTGCAAGTTAGCTATTAAGTTTAAATATTGCATAATATTTTAAAATTTTTTAAAAATTTTAAATATTGTTTATACTATTTAAGCAAATATTAGATTATTTTAATGTTTATTTTTCTAAATTATTTGAAAATTTGTATAATTTTATAATTTATTTAAACAGTATTATATTCTTTTTAATACATTAATTAATTTAAGAATTATTTAATTATTTTAATAACAAATAGAAGTTTTATGAAAATTTTTAAAAATTAAAAAGAAATTTTGTATCAAATTAAGCAACTTTTCTCTTAGCTTTAACAAATAAATAACTATATTAGAGAATTAGAGAAAAGGTTGAATAATAAATTTGATGCAACAAACAAAAAAACTTTTCATAAAATAATTAATTAATATTTATTTTAATTTTAGTTTATAATTTATTATAATAAATTTTTTATAATAGCAAATTATAAAAAAGGCTTTTAAAGATTTAATAAAAGAGCAATATATTCTAAAGAAAAAGAATTTAAGTTAGCAATAGAATATGACTTAAGGGCAAATCATTCTAAATTTATTACAAGAAAGTTGAAAAAATAATGAAATACTTACTATAAGAAGAATTTATATAAACTAGTAAAAAATTTTTTTAAATTTTTATTAAATAAGTATTATAAAAAAAAAATAACTTTAAACTTTATTATAATTTTTAGTTAAAGATATTTTAATAACTATTTTATAATTATTTGTTAAGAAATTTAAATTAAAATATTTTTAATAATATTTAAAGTTATTCTTTTTTCTTAATAATATTTAAATTTTTATTTATTATTTTTATATTTAGAATTATTTAAATTATTGTAAAATAATTTTAAATATTATGTGGAGAACCAAGTTTATGATTACCAGACTCAATATACAAAGCAGGCTATAGTACTCTTTGCAGCTGTAAGAGCCGAGCATATGGTGAGTGAATCTACAAAGGAACTTTCTATTTCCTTAAACTTCATTGCATTATTACACTTCAAGAAAATATTACAAAACCCATCAAACAATACACTACTCGATTCAGATTTATGCTACAATAAATGGTTAGCCCATCAAGGCCTACCTCTACTTCTATATCCACAAACTCTTTGTTCTTTTTTCAAACATATACATCCTTACAATTATATATTACTTAATCTTTACAACTTTATATTAGCAATATCAATCAAACTAGACTATAATAAGTGCTTAATATACTTATCAAATGAACCAGAACCCTATCTGACTACTTCATCCCATATCAATCTGGCTATAGATTTATCTATCAATATCTATACCTTCTAAATATTTTCCAGCACCTAATAACACACAACATACCAAACTTATTCTTAAAGATAATGCTGTAAACTACACTTATTCACAATTAGTTAAAACTATTTTATCTGGTTATAATAATACTGTTATTGCTAATGAACATTTTGGTTCTATACAACTTCACATCTGTTACAATAAATTTCTGGTCTATAACCATCTTCCACTACTTCCATACCCACAAACAATTATTTTTTTTCTATGACATTTTTATAGTTTTGACTATTTACTAAGCAATGCCTGTGGCTATAATTTAACTATTTCTATCAAAAATGATTATAGTGAAGCCTATATCTACCTTTTATCAGAACCTAAACCTCTACCTAATCATTTTATTCCATCACTTCAAGCTATTTGGAATTACCCAAATATTTTACTAAAATCATATACAACAGAAAATGATCTTCTCAACTCAATAAATCAAAATGCCACAACATTAATACTGAACTCACCTCCTACATCTTTAATAATATTTCAACAACCTTCATTTCTTCCTATTTCTTTATTACTACTATCTTTATCAAGGCTTCATACAAACTACTTATCTGACTTCCCACTCAACTTAAATATTGCAACTTATAATATCCAAGGCTTTAACAATTCAGAAAAAAGCTCTTAATAGAAGAATATTGTCTTCAAAATAATTTATATATAATCAGTTTAACTAAAACCAAAATTGCAAAAACCAAAAACAAAAAGTTCTACAATAATCATCAATTCTCTTATTACTGGTCAAACTGCTTTACATCTAAAGAAGGAACATGTATTATAATTAAAAATAACTTATAACCACATATTTATAACATTCTTAACCATCCTGATGGAGCCATTGCAATAGATCTTTTTTTTAAACATGATTACAAATTTCAAATAA
Source organism: Cetraspora pellucida (assembly GCA_910591915.1). Classification (NCBI taxonomy): domain Eukaryota; kingdom Fungi; phylum Glomeromycota; class Glomeromycetes; order Diversisporales; family Gigasporaceae; genus Cetraspora; species Cetraspora pellucida. The sequence goes on from CAJVQA010004593.1 coordinate 12,783, forward strand.
TCACAATATATTTATTATCAACAAACAATCTTGCTCATCAACAAACTCAATCCTTTATTATCATATGAATACAATAAGCACTTTAGTTACAACTACATATAATCATTCTTAATGATTTCAATTCATCAATTCAAACTACTATATCTAATGCAACTAAATATCAACTACTAAACTATTTACACAGTATTAATATGTATGACTTGGCAAATCACACAAATAATACTAATGCTATTTGGCAAAGTAGTCGATATACTAGCAGAATTGACTACATATAGGCAAGTAAATGCACAATCCTATTTCTTAACAGATTTTATATTGATGACTCATCACAGATCACTGATAGTAATCATCAAATGCTTACAATACAGTGGATATTTTCTTTTGCAATAAACAAACCTAGAAAGAAAACCAAATGCAAACATAGAACTTTTAACTACAAAGCAATAACTAATAAAAAATAGAAAGATTTTTTAAACCAAATTAACTTTAACATATACTAATACAAAATTTTTGCAGAAATAGATAATACAATATCATTAGAAAAATTCTGACACAAAATCTATACTTGTATCATTAATGCAGCTCTACAACACATACCTAACAAAAAACAAACAATTAAACATTCTTTTTACATCTTTAGTCCTAAAGCAACAGCTTTACACAAAGACTTTAAACTTATTGGAAGCATTATCTATAGAGTTAAAAACTTATTTAAACATAACCTTACTATTTCTATACAAACCATAATTGATATCGATACCATTAATCACAAACACAATTTTGACAATCCAAATCTACCTGAAAACCCTTTACTATTACTACAATGGATTGATAATGCTAAGCAAGCATGAAAAGCTCTTTTTCATGCATGTAGTATAGAAAATACTCAAACTCTTAAGCAGCATATTAATATAGCTATTAATAACAGATGTGAACAACTAATAACACAATATACCAAAATGATAAATAGTATTCTTAATAGACATACATTTTTACAAAATTAAAACTAATAATAACATTGTAACTGATCCTATAGAAATACTTCAACATGTTCAACAACACTTTCAACACTGGACCCAACACTAATCTATTAATACTACAATATTTAATCAATATTGGACAGAAGAATATCAACCCAAACAGTTCATCAATTGCAACTAGTATGCTCTCCTACTCAAACCTATTTCTACAGAAAAAATAATGCAAACAATACAACAACTTCCAAATAACAAAGCCTATAGGCCATTAGATATAAGCTATAAAATGCTTAAACACTGTGGTTCATCAATGTTACAGGCTATTACTCAACTATTTAACAAATGCCTCAATATTAACATGATACCTAAATAGTAGAAAAATAGCAGAATATATTCTATCTCAAAAAAGCTCAACTTTGATGGCAACCTTAACAACACTTGACCTATTAGTTTAATTGAACATACCAAAAAACTATATACAAAAATCTTAACCAACTGACTTTCTAGTATCCTATCTTCACATTCAATTCTTAGCTCTTACAATTATGTCACACTAACTGGTAATAGCACCAATACACCTTTACATATTCTAAACAACTTTATTGAAGATGCCAATAGCAACAAAAAACCAATATGGCTACTTTCACAGGACATAAGCAAAGCATATGATTCAGTTAATATCACTTTTTAGAAAAATTACTGCATTACATTAAACTTCTACAATCTATAATCTGCACAATAACTAATTTGCTCAAACTATGCTCCAATTAAGTAATTACAAATTTTGGATTAACACCATCATACCTAGTAGAAGATGGTATTGATCAAGGAGAAACTATAACTCCTTTGCTATAGCAAATCTATTATGATCCTTTTATCAACCACATATATAAAAAATTCAAAGGATACACATTAACAGTTACATACCCAACTTCTTTATTTTCTGCAAAGTACCAAACAATTTATGCAAATACTTCTGTATTAGCATATATGAATGATACATTATGGTTAGCAAAATCTCAACAGCAACTACAAAATATCATTAATGTGGCATCTACATTTTACCAAATAGCAAACATTAAAGTAAATCCTCAAAAATCCAGTCTAATATCTAATACAAAACACACATCCAACTTTACTTTTCTAAACTCAACTATTACAACACAACCATTTAATACATCTCTAAAATTTTTTGGTTGCTAGTATACTGCAACTAACAAACAAGTTATTACAATCAAACTCATTCTACAAAAAACATTTGGTTTAACAAATATAGTTCAAACTAAACAAATAACAGACAAACAAGTTTCTTATATAATTAATAATGGCATTATTCCTATTATCGAATACTATATATATAATATAGTACTTTCTTAATATATATGTGACAAAATTTTATCCAGATATCTTACTACTGCCAAACACAAATCTAAACTTGCACTAACTACTTTAACTAGCATCATACTAAACCATAACATATATAATATCAAAAATGTATAGGATATCTAGCTACAACATCACATTACCAACTTTTTAACTTGACTAAACACAACAGATCTACTTGGAACTAGTACACATATTCAATTACAACAACTACAAAACAACCTGTGGTCTATTACTAACATTTTACAACATCCATATCCACTAATAGATGGCCCAAATAAAAACACAACAATATATCAAATAATACTACTACTTTGACATCTACAATTTACTATCTTTGCACATACAATATTACTATATACATTACAATATCTATATACACCAATTGAAAATATTCTTAAAACACATAAAGAATACAACAACTTCAAAAAACAATTACAAACTAAACACATCCTCTATCTTAAACAATTAACCTCATCTGATAACTCTACATTTTTAAACTGAAAAAACATTTTACCAAGACTTGAACAAATCCCTACAAGATATAAACCAAAATGGTTCACAATATTATAAGAAAAAACCATCATATATTCTCTTACTAGAAACTCAACTCTAATCTTAGTCTTTTACAAACTAATTCCTTATCTTTTACAACTGAACATTACAATTCAAAATGCAAACCTTGGCTTATTACTGTTGATTACAATAGTGAACAATTAATAATAGGAAAGGCATACAAATATAACCAAAACAACAACACCATATCCATTACATACTGAACAATTGAAGCAAATGCACACAACTCAAACCTTTATCCACTCTTATTAGTTAATTGTATACTATGTACAAGATACTTATATAACTCTAACAGAATACTAAACCACTGTATATTTGACATTTCTGCTACTCTTTCTACAAAATTTTTAGAAAAAAAACAACAAAATCCCACAAACAAACTTAAGCTTAATGCAAATTATACAGATCTAGTATACTCAATTGCATTATGTAATCCTATAAGAATTTCTACACTCCCATTCATTACCTTATCACAAGATCCAATCTTTCTTATTTTTCATACCAATTCATCATCTATTAAATTACAACAAATTGCAAATCAAAATGCTCAACACACCAACTTCACTTTTTATACTGATGGATCTGTTATCAATATTACTACTGATAGATGCTTAATAAACATTAGATGGATACAAATATATAACAATACTATTATTAAAACTTACTCTTCTCGAATTAAATTCTGGCCATTATCATACAAAGCTAAGCTAGTAGCTATTCTATCAGCTATATGCACATGCTCTCGAAACAGCAATATCCAAATCTATACTGACTCACAATCTGTAATTTTCAAATTTAACAAAATTACTAACAATATAATATCACAGCACAAACAATACTCTTATAACTATTGGCCAATATAGTACACAATTATTAATTTAATTAGATTATACAAATATAACATTACACTTTACAAAATACCAGTTCATAAAGACAATATATTCAATAATGAAGCAGATAAGCTTGCATCAAACCACAACTTAACAAATTTTCTAGACATATAATACAACAACATCTATAATACTTCATATACTATACAATATAACCAATATACTATTAAACAACCTACTTGATGAGCAATCAAAAACAGCTGCAATGCATATATAATAGCTATGTGGTCATCTCAAAATCAGATGAACAACATTATTCTTCTATTCTCACAAATTAACTGGAAAGCAACCTGGCTATATCTAAATAACAACATTAACAGAACCAGCTCATATACAAACTTTACACTCAGCAATAATAAATTCTTTAAAATTAAACTACAACTTAACATACTATCTACTTTTTTCCATTTTCACAACTTATACCCAGAAGCAATAAATAGCAATAGCTGTATCACATGTCATATTCTAGAACACTCATTATATTGGATTCTTTGTCTAAACACTATATTTCTTATTAATCTTATTCATGAAACAATAACAAAAACAATTACTCATATAACTGATATTACTAGTACTCAAATTAATAAACTATAAGAAATACTTTCACAACACAATAGCCTTTTGTTTAGCAACATAACTTCACAACAAACTAACATTTATTTAACATTACAAGAATATGTGCCTAATAGCCTTATTTTATTAATCAGACTATTTACTCAATCACAAACAGAAGCAAAAA
>CAJVQA010004594.1:0-17343 GCA_910591915.1 Cetraspora pellucida
CAATAGTATTAAAAACTAGCAGTAATGTGTTTGGTATTTTAAAGAAAGCTATATTATTATAAGAAACTTATAGTACTATTTCCAAGTTTTTGTTAATTTTGTTTATTTTGATAATCTACAAGAAAGAGTTTTTTGGTGTGTTAATTTTGCCTATTATGAAGATGTATTTTTAAAAATAATTATTTATTAATTTTAAAATGCTTATTATATGTTAAATAATTTACTTAGAGAGCAAAATTAGGTTACTTTAGCACAAAAATGAATTAATTTGTTTAAAATTAAATATTTTTATTTAATTAAGTGTATTTTTTTTTACTAAAATAATTTATTTTGATTTTTTAAGTAAACTTTTTTAACATAAAATTATATATATATATGTTTGTTAAAATGCATTTTTTTGACCTGTTTTTAAGTAAAAAATAAATTTAAATTTAAAAAAATTTTAAAAAGTTTTAATTTTTTTTATTTAATAAAAAAAATCTTGTTTATTATAAATAAATACATATAGTTTTTAAAATTAATTTATATAAAGTATTATTTTATCAAAATATATTTAGTAGTAATGCTTAATAATTTTCAAAAATTTTTATTTTTTACAATAAGATTATAAAAAAAAAATATAGATTGTAATAAAATTTTTTATATTGTAAAAACTAAAATTACTCTATTAAGACCTGTGGGTCAATAGTGCAGTGGTTAGCACTCCCAGGTTGCATTCGCAAGGTTGCCAGTTCAATTTCAACTGGGGGAAAAAAGCTGTGCCAGGACCACGATTGTTATGATCTTAAGGGGATTTCTCATTTCTACTTCCGGACAAGAATATTACAAGAATGAATGATCTACGGGGATTGCCTACTTCCAATTTTGAACAAAGTACTACAACAAGAACAAGTTGAGTAACATAGCCACGGGGTTACACGATGCCCAGATAAGGAGATAATCCGACAAGAAATGTCGATAACATAAGGATCCCAGATTAGAAAATTACCGTAAAAAGCAATAGAGATAAGGAGACAGAACCTAAAAAGGACCATTGTTGATAGGGAACTGCGGACTCGAGTAAGAGGTCCTACACTGCGGGGCCAGGGACCTGGGTTATCACAATAGTGATAAACTTGTTAATAATGTGGTATAGTGGGGCTAGGAAACACCACTGGTGATGTACATAGCAACTAAATATGTAAACCTATAGGTTCCAAACATTAAAGTTAATAAAGAAAATTAGAGTGCCACATGTGCCCCACGATGTAATACATCAGGAATAGTTAAAAAAAAAATAATAAAAAAATAAATAAAAAACTTATACTTCTTTAAACTATCTTATATTAATATTTGAATCTCTCCTTCATGATGTTCTCAAGACTGCCTTTAACTAATGGCAAATCAAATCTGCCTTATCTGCCTTAAGCAATATTATATAATATTAATGAATTTAAAGTGACAATTTATTGCATTCCTTCTTGTCCCTTTAGTACTATTTCTAATCAATTAGCCTGTATTAATATAATTAAGTTTTAATTTAATATTTTAAATATTTAGTCTCTATATAAATTACTACTCTTTTTATAAACAATAAATTTATAAGTTAAAAAATATTTTTATTTTTTAATAAAATTAATGTTTTAATAAAAATTATTTTTATATTTACTGTTTTTTTTTACATTTCTAATTTTATTTAATAGTATTAGAGAAAATATTGGTACACAAATTATAGAAACAAAAAATACTAAATATTGTAAGACATTACACCATAAAAGAAGTAAAATTATTTGATAATGTTAAAACATAAGTGCAAAGTTTTGCAAAATAGACAGAAAAAAGCATATTGTTATATTTATTAAAATTAATAGAATCTTTATTATTATTATAAATATTGTAGCTTTATCTTATAAGACAAAAAAAAGATATACATTTTATATAAACAAGAAATTTTACAAAAAAAGACAATACAGAAACTTAAACATTTTTTTACTAAATTTAACAGTTTCAAATTTATTATTGCAATTAAAATTTTGATTAGTCTTTTATAATACAAAATACTAGTTCATTTGGCAAATTTATTTAACAAATAACTGTTGTTTTTAATTTAGTATAATTATAGTATTGTTTCAGATAGACAGTTTGGTTTTAAGTTCTATAAGTTATAATCAATATATAATTATTTGCTTATTTTAAAAATATTATTATTGCAAAAAATATAGACCAGAGTAGACATAAAGTTAAAGTAACTCTAAAATATAATTTATCTTTAATAATACTGTAAATTAAATTTTATTATTTTTTATTTAAATTAAAGCTTATTTTATAATTTATTAATTATTTTTTTAAATAAATATTTTTAAATTGCTATAAAGATATTAATACTATTTAATTTTAAAATATAATAATATGGTACTATTATTTTTGTAAGAAATTATATATTAAATCTTATTTTTAAATATTTATTTTATTTTTTTTGAAGTTAAACTAGCCTTTTTCAGGACTAGGGTTTTATTCAATAAATTAGATTATAGAGACTCATAACTGAAGCCTTAAAGAAGTCACCTTATATTAGAAACTACAACTAGCCATATATACAGTTTGGTGTCTAATTTAAGTAGTTTGCTAATGGTTTTATACTAGCAGCTATATCTGCAATCCAACTAAAAACATTGCTTATTTAAAACTTCTGTATTGCAATCCTTACTGTGTCATTAGATTATTTCTGATACAGACATTAGTCAAGAAGGTTTAAATACTTTTACCTATATCTTTAGGATCCTATACCTTATTTTATACAGTGTATTTTCAGAAGCATTGTTACTAGAGCCTTTCATGTTTTATACACAGTGATCTGGTTTTATATAACACATTATAGTTATCTAACACTTGCAGTTACAGAGGTTATCTGTTTAACTATTATATTATACTATTTTTATTCTTGTAAAGTTTTAGTACCTATTTTTCTGATTTCTTCTTTTCATCTCTCTACTATTCAACTCAGAATTTGATAGACTCTCCAGACTTCTAATTTAGATAGCCCAGTATAATATATCTTAGTATCTTTTTTTTTTAGTAATTCTGGTAACCTAGTTAGTCATATACTTTTCTATACATCTTTTATCTGATTACATTTGCCTATCTCTTATTAGAGTTTTCTGGGCTTCCATCAATCTGATAGAACATCAAACATTTGTGCTATCTCTTTACTTAAAAATTTTCAAGTAGGCTTTTATCTTCTTAGTTTCTTGGTCTTCTATATCCAGTAGTCTTATTATAAGTTTGTACCAAAGTCTTATGTGATATTGGTTATTAATATTTCTTTATGTATATGTAATATTACACTTTGCATAGATATTGTTATACAGCAAATCAGTAAGTCTGTCACTAATTCCTTCCAATTCTCATATAACCTACAACAGCTAAGTTGAAATAGGCATATTAGATTTGGCTAGTAGTTTATCTATAGATAAGTACTACTCTTCTCTTCTTTCTAAGTTTTTCTTTTAACATATTTTTCTATTAACTCTTGCCTTCTCTTGCTCTTTCTTTACTCTTTTAACCTGAAGTTACAATATGTCAAATTAGGTTGGAGTTCTTCTCTTGCATTAACAGCTTGGTTATATGACTTGCAGCAAACAAACAAAATGCAGTTTTAATAGATTACAAATAGGTAAACAATAGTTAATTATAATAGTTTTAACAATAGTTTTGGGTTGGGTTATAGTTTATTTTTAATATAGGTCTGACACTTTAAATTTATTTAAGTAATTGTAATTATTTAAAAGTATTGAAGTTGCTTTCTTTCCTAGACAGAAAGCTCTTTATTTATAATAAAAGTTTTATTTACAACTAAGGATAATTTCCTCTTTATTATCTATTTACATTATATTATTTTTAAAAATCTTTTTATCACTATTCTAATGAAAAACCAAATGTTCTATATATCATCAATCTACCTGAAGTAATAAATATAATAAATATAATAAAAGTAAGATGAATCTTACTTTTTATGTAACCATTTACTTGAGTAGGCATCAGAACTTAAATTTGACAATTGATCATATGCCATATATAACTGTGATAATGGTAGTACTGATTTCAGGACTCACAATATTTAGGCTTATAATGATGAATAGAATCTAATTAGTTGTACTCAAGATTACAGATACATAAATTCAACTGATTGACAAGAGACAGTTTTTTATAATACAAGTTAATTTCTAAATTTTATTATAAATGAGATTTGAACCTTAGACCTGTCACTTGGAAGATAACAACTTAACCACTATACTAAGATCAGCATCCTTATTTTTAAATTTTTTATAATATAATTATTATAAATAATATTTATATTTTATATTATATTTCAATTTATATTACTTTAAAATTAATATATATCATTTATAAATTTAAAAATATTATATATTATTTTTTAATTAAAATAGATAACAGTTTTTTAAATTAAAATTTTTATAAACTAAATAATAAAAAAGCTTTAACTTTTGCATATTTAATAAAAAACATTTTTTATATTTTTTTTTAAAAAAGCAAAGCCTGGCCTCTATTTCTTTATTATTATTATAAATTTTTTATATGAAATAAGTGAATACAATATTATAAAAAACTAGTACCTATAGCTAATTTACTTTTAATCTAGACTTTACTAAGAAGGTCTAAATTTTTTAGTCAATATATATAATGTTTGTTGTATATATGTTTTGTTGAATAAAATTTGAAAGCTATTTGTTATATTTATATTGTATAATATCTATAATAGAATAGGGTTAAACTTGGTATTTAGTGGATTGATTGGGGTTATAATATTTGAGTTTTGGTTCTAGGTATAAATATATTAATGCATTTGTGTTTTTATATTTGTTCATATATTTTGTTAAAAAGTTTGTAATAGAAATATAATATGTATTTGTTGTTAACTAGGTTAGATAGCTTTGTTGTAGAGATAGTATCTAAAGGTATTAAGTTAACTTTAGTATTACATTTAGTATATGCTATTGTTTTTGGCAAAATTTAAAATTTTGTATAAGTAATATCAAGTGTATTTGTTATAATTTATTGTAAAGATATACTGTTTGCAGAGTATATAATCTAGTAATTATTGTCTTTGATGTAATTTTTGCATCATAAACATGTTTAATTTGGATATATATTAAGGTGTTTATTATTTAGGTTTTGTAAATAGGTAGTTTATCTAAAAGTGTTTTAATTTTGAAAGACTTTAGTTGGAACTTTTGAAGATGTATAGTTCTTGCAGTAGGTTTGTCTTTGTTGCTAATAAATTAAGTTGTTATTTTTCAATCAATTGAATATTGTTTCTAGGATTGCATTTAGCTTTGCAAATGCCATTTTGCTAATATTTGAGCATTTTGTAAGTGTCTAATAAGTCTTCTAATATTGTGTTCAATAGATGCTAATTGTATTAATAGAATATATATATTGTAAAGAATTTTGCTATACAGAAATGTCTATAATAAATATCTCATTTATAAAGTTGCCTTGTTCTAGATTGGCTTTATATATAGATTGTAAGAAAATATGTTTGTTTGTTACTATAGTTCTAACTCTGATTTGTGTACTCAGTTTGGAATATTGTGCAATGCTCTTGTTCAGTAAACAAAAGTAGCCATAGTTGTTGTCAGATTTTGAATAAAGGTTTGATGTTTTATATATAGCTTAAGTATGCAGTTGTTTGAACAAATAGTTAATAATAATGTAGTTGTTATATATAGAGTATATATATTAGATGGCCAGGTTGCATTTTGAAATGATATTATATAGAAGCAGTTAATGATCTTCCATGTTATTGTTGAAGGATTGTTAGATATTTAGTTATATAAATACTAGCTTGTATTTGTTTTTTTCTTTAAGTGCCTGATATATGTTCTACAATATTATTTGTATGAATAAAATTAGGTTAAGAATTTTTTGAAAACATATATTTTTTTTTTTCTGAAAGTTATATTAAGATAATTGCTTTGGATTTAGTATAAATACTAGGTTTTTCTTTATTGGCTTTTTGTATAGCTTGAAGATTTGCATAAAGTTATTTTTTTCTATCTATTTGAGTTAATTTTATAAAGTTTTTAAATACAGTAATTTTGTAGGTTTTTGTTAAATAGAAAGATAGTAAGCACCTTTTGCATTATATTAATTAGTTGTTTTTTTTTTTGTTAAGATGACCTCTTTGGTTTTTTGACTTTTATTAATCATCTTATTAGTATTGTGGTTTAATAAACTACTACAAAAGAGCATAAAATTGGCTACACATATAACTTTTCTATATTATCTATTTAAGAAGTCTGCCTGAAGGTTTCTCACCAATTGCTATACCTAACACTTCTGCTTGGGTGTTCCACTTTAAACTTTCTTAACCTGTAACTTGTATTAACTCACTGGATTATACCCAGATGCCCAGATTATCATCTTAACTTTAGAACTAATTTATTTTTGAGATAAATCCTCAAAAGCCTTTTGTATTTATTTTTATAACTAATCTAGGTATTGCTATAGCAGAACCAACACTTGTGGTTAAAGCTTAATTATTAAACTGCTATGCTCTTTAAAGTTTACTCAGACTTTAGCATCTACTTCACAGCATAACCTCAGTACTTTAGTATACCTTTGAATTTTGTCAGACTTCCAATCCAGATGGCCTGTATAGAACTATGACCAGTTTATTGATATATTAGGTCAGCCTAATCTCTTTTTTCTCTGGTAACCTGGTTGGTAATACCTCTGAGACTCTCAATCTAGAGGTTCTTGCCTATCTAGTTACTAAGACCTGAGTATTTGTTTCTTCAGACTAGTCTTTACAGTAGTATCATCAAAGATCCAGTTATTTCTCTACTTGGATCTTCCCAAATAGACTTTTTTTTTTTTTTTTTTTTGTATTAAAACAGCAATCTTGCCTGTCTGTTTTTATTGAGTAATATATTATTATATAATTATATACAAAGTTTATCAATGAAAGTACAACTAGTTATATGTATAACTTTAATTATTATCTAATTAAGAATTCTGCCCAAGGGTTACCCACTAGCTGTCATATCTGAGATCTGCCTATAAAACACCTATTTAAACTTTTTGGTTTCAATCCTATTTATATATGCAATGCTTACATTATCACATGAACATATCAGATCAGAGCTATCTAATTACTATTTATATCAAAGTATTACTATATTGAATGTTACCAGGTATCTATAGTCCTTCAAATTTATCTTCAATGCAAACTTACTAAGTATGTTATCATGATTACCTCTTATATTTATCCAATTTTAGTAGATTTTATATCTACTAGAACCAGTTTGGTGCCAAAAGTGTTCGAATTTGGTAAGTTCATTCTTTTTACATAGTTTTCTTTTATGTTTACTGTATCACCCACTAGTGTGCCTTCTCTCTATTTCTGATATGTTCCCCATATCAAATATTAACTCTCCATATTGAGAAACTTCTTTCTAGAAACTTTCTTATACACTGATCTTTTAATTATATAGACTTGACTACAGGGCTTCGCATACATTCATATGCTTCCATAGATTACAGAGTTTTTACCTCTAGCTGAAATTGAACCATTGACCTTGTTTGTAAAGGGAGAGGCACTTAGACTACTAGGCTATGGGACCCCATCTCTAATGGACTTCTTGTTATCCAATTTTAACAAATTTATATAACTACAAGGACTTATTTAGTGTTTGTACTGCCTAGTTGTTGGTTTGCATTTCTCTATATAACTCCAACATTGCACAGATGCCCCATGACATGCCAGTTATGCTAGTGCAACTATCATTATAGGTATTCTAATTTAATTATTAGTAACAGTTGCCATAATATGAATATTATATATGTGATTATCTAAATTTTTATCATTAATGGGATTTGAACATCTAACTTATCACTTGAAGGGTTCATTGTATTTTTAGTAAGCAATAGTAATGTTTGTTTTAGTAATTTTGCTAATTGTTAATTGTAGTATAAAGGTAATTATCTATTTTGACTTAGTAGCTATTATTAAAATATAGTAAATAAGTTAGGCTTTATGAGTAAACTATGCAAATTTTCAGTTATAACAATTATGTTAGTTATTGTTGTAAACCATTTGGGCTTTTTGCCTCTTGGTATTTTTTGTATATTATGATGAAAGGTTTCTTAGTTGAGTGTTTGGTTATTGTAATAATTGCAGAATTGTTTAATAGCTTGAATGTTATAGTTGTTAAGCTGCTTTTTTATTTGGTATATATAAGACATATTGGTAAATATGAAATTAATAGAGTTGTCTAGAAGGACTTTTGGAATTAGCCATGAATTAGTAGTATTTTATTTTTTATTTGTAGTTTATTTAAGCTAAGAACTGTTCTTTTAGTTGTTATATTGTGATAAGATGCTTGAAATATAGATGTGTTAAGCAGAATTAATATATTACAGTTTGCTGCATTTTAAAGTTGTTAAAGTCTTATAGCTAGTGTTGATTAGTTAAAGTTAGAATAGTTAATAGTTTTGGTAAGATTAGAAATATGTTGTTAGTTTTAAATATTATATATCTAACAAAGTGCATATATTTGATAGTAATAAAGGATAAAGTGTGAAGTATATCTAGAGAGAGTTGCTTATCTAGAAAAAGTTGCTTTGCTTTTAGCAATACTAGTGTATTGATTATTTTGCATTGTTGTTTGGTGATATATGTGTTCTATATGCAGTATGCAAAAGAAGTAAGTATAACTGCATTTATAATATAAATTATTTGTTTTTTTATGATTTTTGCATGTTTTAGTTTGTAAAGTGCAAGATTAATTTTGTTAGTTATTGATTGATAAATGTTTTTGTAATTTTTAAGATATATAAAATGATATTTTAGAAATCTGAAGGTTGTTTTTGAGTCTATATTGTTTATTTGTTAGCATTAAAAGTAATATGTTTATTAAAATTAAATCTATTTGTAGCCAGGATTGATTTGAGTAAGTTAATAGTTATATTAGCCATTTTGTAAAATAAAATAGTGGTTATAATAATTTCCTGTAGTTGCTGTTTGTTTTGTGTAATTTAAGTAGTATTATCCATATAGATTAAGAAACTAATATTATTGTAATATGTTTTGTTAGTTGGTATAGTAGTTTGTAGTTCATATTTCTTATACTAATTAGCAATTCTTAAAATTAAAAGATTATAGAAAATTTACTATAAAAGTGGTGTTATAGTTTCTTCTTGGTTAAGTCCGTTATGTACAAAATAAAAGTTAATAGTTTTGAAGTTTGTTAAGACAGTATTTGTTCTTTTGGTAAAAATGTTAGTAATAAGATTAATAATTTTTATAGGTATAGAAAGTTTGGCTAGTGCTTTATTGGGTAGTAGTATATATACAGAGTTATAGGCTTTGAACATATCTTGAAATAGAATTTAGATTTCTTTGTCTTCAATAATTATATTCTCAAAAATATTTGTAAGTATTTGGATTAGCTGTATAGTTGAGTTAAAAAATAAAGCTACATAGTTATAAGGTAAAATAATAAGATATCTAGACATTATATTATTAAGTTTGTTAGTTATTATTTGGTAAATATTTTGTATAAATGCTTAATAAGAATGATAGAATAAATATAGTTAAACTGTTTTGTAAAAGTAGATTTTTTAGATATAGAATATATAGTTGCTTTTTTCTATTAGATTGGTATAGTTTCTAGTAATAAGAATGTATTAAATATCCAAAAGAAAATTTGCTTTGTTTTTGGACTAAGATGTTTTAGCATTTTATTAGAGATTGCTTGTGGGTTGGTGCTTTGTTTAGAGTAATTTCTTTATTGTATTTTTTAGTTCTTTAATTATAATAATATTAGTTAGTATAGAGTATTACTGTAGTTTTATTTTAGTAATAGAACTATAAGTTAGCTTTCAGTTGAGCCACTCTGTGTTATTAGATGGCTTTATCTTTGTCCAGTTTTCAAAATATGCTTGTATATATTGTTTTATTTATATAGGTAAGATGATATATTTTTTGCCTGTTTGATGTTGTAAAGAATTATAAGGTTTATATGTCTGTATAAAATGCTAACAATCATTTTTGTTGTCTTTTAGAGATAGCTGTTTGTATTCAGTTTTGCTAAGCTGCTTGGTTTTTAATATTTCAGATGTTGTACAGAATGCTACAAACTGTATATAATTGGTTAATAGTGTTGCTAAAGTTGATATAGTTTAAGTTATCTTTGTTAAGGTTTATAATAGAAAGATCTGTTAGTGTTTGTGTTTTTTTAGTAGATGGTCAATTTGTGTAATAGTTTGTTGTAATGATATAGATATTTTAGTAAATATAACTATATATAGACTTTTGCTTATATTTTTTAGTACAATGTAAAGTAATGTTAATTTTTTGGTAAATGCCAAATAGGTATAAAATGTAATTTTTGTTGTTAAGATTGTTTTATTAGCTGTCTTTTTTATTGCTATGCTGAGTTTTTGCTATTGCTTATTAAGAGTTTTAACACAAGACATCAGATTAGTTAGTGTGTTGGTTGTATTTTTTGTATATAAGTAGACTTTTGTTTTAAGATCTTTCTACTTGTCTTTGTTTATTTGTTTGTATAAGTATATTATTTTTCTTTTTTTTGTGTCTTTTATGTCTGATTGTAAAATTAATATTTCAGGTTGTGTGTATTATTTTATGATTGCTTCTTGTAGATTTAGTTAATACTATCAGAGTTGGTGTGTTAATTTGGTGTATAATATTGCATAACATCCATATATTATTAATTTGACTAGATTGATTTGTTTGTTGCCAGATAGGTGTACTAATTTTAAAATGATTAAGAGTACTTATAAGGTATAAATAATAAGGTAGTAAAGTAAAGAAGTTTTTTTTCTGCTTGTATTAGATAGTAAATTGTTATTAAAATCATTAGTAATAATAAGATCTTGTTTGGGTCTGTTGTATTTATATTATTATTGTATTTTGAGTATTAGTTAAAAGTTGATAGTTGGATAATAGTAGGTAAACTAATATAATTCTAGTTTTATTGTGTTATAAAAAAAACAGATCTATTATAATTGCAGTTTCTAGACATATTGTAATATTATATATATAGGTTTGAAGTTGTGAATATAGCATGATTGCTGTACCAAGCCTGCTTTCTCTTATTTTTTTTGTGTCTGTATTGCAGTTAAATATGTAAACTTTGTAATATGAGTTGGCTTTTTGGAGTTTTGTAAAAGTGGATTCTGTAATTTTTGTTTCTTGCATACAGATAATATAAAAATATTGTTTATAGCAATATTTGAGCCAAAGTTGTAATTTGAAGTTGTTGTTGATTTCTTGCACATTGTGAGTACATATTGTTAGATTGTTAATATTAATATAATTAATAGTAGATTGGTTTATTGAAAAGTTAGAGATTGATGTTAGTGTATTTGAACTGCTAAGATGTGCAGTCATTATTAAATTTTAGATGAAAATATCTTTCAGTTTAGTTCTGGAAGAGTGGTAGTGTTAAAAAGTTGTATAAAATATTGTTAATAGTAAAATGTTGTTATAATAGTTCTAGTTTATTTTTTGTCTTTATTTGTTGTATAATTAGAATAGATGTTTGGTTAAAAACTATTTTTTTCATAGTTAGGTAATTTCAGATTTCTGTTGATAAGTTTGGAATTGCAGGTTCAAGTAATTTTTGTTTTTATCTTGATTTGTATTTTGTGTTTCTATTTGTTTAGTGTTTTTAGATATATTAATTCAAATGTCTAAAATATAGTAAAAGTAGTATGTTTGTCTTAGTATTCTTGCTATTGTTACAAGATTTTTTGGTTAATGTTATAAAAATTGTAATATTAAGATTTTTAATTTTCTGTAAATCTTTAGGCAGAGTAGATTTATCTGTAGGGTTTGCTAACATTATGCTAGATGGTAATAAGAGAAAAAACTTGTAAATTGGTATAATCTAATCTATAAATTATTTTGCTTGTTGGTCATCTGTTATTAGAAAGATAAATTTGTTAGATGTTCTAATTTGTTGGTATCTTTTAAAAGAGATGGCTTAACTTTGATATAATTATTTGAGAGGTATTTGAATATAAATTCTTCTCTGAGAAGTTGTATAACCTGTATGATATCTGTATTTGGGTTTTATAAGTTTAGTGAAAAATAGAGTCTGTATTTTCTACTAAGATTTTGGTATACTAGTGAGAATGAATTTTAGAAGATGCTAAATTAAAGTAGTTTGAAGATATACTTTTGCAGATGTAGTAGTCTTGTAATCTTTTTTTATAGAATGTTAGGTTGTTCAGTTGGCTTCATTCAGTAATTGAAAAAAATTTTATTATTATGAGATGTAGTTTTGTATATTTTTCGAAGTTGAGTTAAGTGTAATAAAGTATTCTTATAGTAGTTGTTCAAAGTTATATATTTTGTATAGCCTAGCTACTATGGCTTTTATTTGTGATCTTTGTTTTATAAAAAGACTAAAAGGAAGTATTTGTAAAATTTTACTAGAGATTTCTTTTGGATTTGCTAAAAGTAAGTTCAATTGTGCTGAGAAAGCAGACTATATCATATTATTTGCATTTTAAAAGTTGATTAGAATTACATTTTTGATAAAGTTCTTATAGTATTTAATTAAAAACAAAAAGTTCTGAATGTATTTGCTGTGAAGCTAATATTGGTTAAGTAGTCAATTTGATTTTTTGTTTGTTTTATGTGTATAGTATTTCTGATTGCTCTGATTGTTATTGTGATTTCATGTGTTTTTTGTAGTTTTCTATTGCTGTTTTTAATAATTCTTTATAGGTAATCTGATGCTAGAGTATAGAGCATTTGTTTCTTATAAAAGTAAAAAAAATGCTGAGTTTTGATGTTTAAATTTGGCTTTAATTGCTAAATGAAGTGAAAAGTTGGTAGGTTTGATAAGCAGCTTGTGTTTTATAAAATAATAAATTTCTTTTTTAGTTTTTAGAGCAGCAATAATTTTATTATTATTTCATAATTCTTTATTGAAAAGTTGTGTAATTTTTTTTGCAAGTTGTTGTATATGCTGTTCACTCATTTTTGAGTATGGTCTATTTTTATATTGTTTTGTGTCATGTTTTGTATAATGATATTTTTTTGTGTTATTTAACTGTAAGTAGAGAGCTTTTGCTTATTAGGATTGCTGGCTACTGTAGTAATAAATTTAGTTTTTATGTTTTGATTATTAAGGTTTGGTTATTTTTTGTTTTTAGAATTGCTATATTGTGTATCTGTAAGATCTAAACTGTTCAGTGTAAGGTTTGCATAAAACATGTACTAGGCTTTGCTGCTACTACTTATAGTAATATTTTTATAGTTATTATGAGAAATAATAATATAACTGTTGTTAATGCCTGTGATTTCTGTTGAAATGTTTTTAGAACTGATTTAAGCAAATTTGTTGTTGTTATTATTTGCATATGATGTCATAGTAGAATTTGGCAAAGGTAAGCTGAAAGTAAACTTTTTTTGTTATTTAGTGATCTAGAAAAAAGCATGCATCTTTTTTTCAATATTATGTCTAAGTATGTAAAGGGTTGCTTGTTGTTAGCTTTGTTTTTTTAAAATAATATTACTAGTATTTGCAGTTTGTTTCTTTATTTGTAGTTGCAATATAGTCTTAAAAAAAAACTAAGCTATGAGGCTTTTTGGCTTATATTTATTTTCTTTGTCTATAATAATATTGAGAGTTTTGTTCTTTTTTTTTAATTTTGTCTTATATTATAGTTGTACTGTTTGTAATATATAACTAGTATAGCCAAAAGACTAAGAAGAAAGCTAAAATCTATATTTATTTAGTTAGTACAATAGTTAAAAGATATGTTATTTTTTGTTGATTATTTTTTTTCAATTTTTTTATACAATTATATATAATATTGTTATTTTTTTATAATACTAATTTATAAATTTTTTATTAACTATATATATATATTATTATTCAATTTTATATTTTATTTGTGCTATTATATTACTTTGATTATAATTACTTAATATGATATTATATTTATATTTTTTTATTCTATTATTGAATAATAGTTTTTTTAGCTATTATTATTAACTAAAATAAAACTGTAGCATCTTGTTATAGTATATTTTCTAATTCTATTAACCTTATCTATATATATTTAGCAACTTACTTGCTAAGCTATAGGGCTCAAACTTTGTAATAGTTTTATTTAATTTGCAAATTATTAAAAAAATAAAAAATAACTAAAATACTATTAATTTTGAATTAATTATATAATATGCATCTACAATATCTTATATATAATTTATTGTTTATTTAACATAAATATACTTTAGTTTTATAATTAATTTTTTGGCAATACAATAATTAATATTATTTTGTTAAACTATAGTTTTGATGTAACTTTTTGCTTAATTTATTGTATTTATATTATTATTATTTCTAAGTTAAATTAAAAAATAAAAGTTAATAATAAATAATTTATTAAATTTATAATAACAAACTATTTATTTGAAATTTATATTTATAACTTTAGTATTTTTATTAAATTTATTATTAATAATAGTAAATAAATTAACTAAGTTAAATAAATTGTTATATAAATATTAATAATTATAAATTATTTTGATTTATACTATTTATTATCTAAAATAGAATTATTAATATTTTATTTAAATTAGATCATATAATAAAATAATAATGTATAGTAATTATTAGATATAACATATATATAGAGTGTAATTAGTAAGTGTAATATAATTAGTATAATTAGTAGATATAATGTAATTAGTGTAATTAATAGATGTAGTGAATGTAATATATTTAGTATAATTAGTGTAATTGGCATATATAGCATAATTAGTATAATTAGCATATATAGCATAATTAGTATAATTAGCATATAGAGAAAAAGAATATAAGTAATGTGTTTTTAATATAAGAAAAACAAATTTTGCAATATAGCTAATAAAAATATACTTGCACTTAGTACTTGCCAAATCTAACATCTCTTTTGAGTACTAATCTATCTGACATTATATAAGAGACTTTTGTTTACCTTATGAATAGGAAATTTTAAAATCTATATTTTCTATAATATGACAATTGGTATTAACTGTGAGATTATTTAACACCTCAATTTGAAAAAAAGAAGATGTTAAATTAGAAGAGAGGTTAAATATAAAACAAAGAAACTAACTAGGCAGACATATTTACTAAGAAAGCAAGAAACTAGTGATAATACTAAAATTATTATTGGTAATGCTTTAGCCAAAAAAAATTATAATTATCAAAAAAAGACTATGTATTATAAAGAAAATTTTTTTTTGATTACAGGAATATTGTGTCTATAAGAGTGGAAAAAAATTTTTAATATAGAAAAATACAGCAAAACACAAAAAAAAATAATTAAATAAAAATCTTTTCAGCTTAATTGGTTCAAGAATTCAGATGTTTAATATAGGAACTATTAACTGACCCTGTTATACATATGTACTCATTATGTAATAAAAAAAGAACATCAGAAAAATTCAAAAATAAAAGTAATTTTAAAATTAATAAAAGAGGAATATTGAAAAAATTCAAAAGTAAAAGTAACTTTAAAACTGATAAAAAGTAGAATAGTAGAAAAATTCAAAAAGTCAATGCAACCTTAAGATCAAAAAACTAAAGCTTCCAATAATATAGTTACAACAATTAATAGATAAACTTGAAGCTTAAAGTTTAAGAACAATAGAACTATAAGATTAAAAAAATAAGCTTATTGTATTAAAAACAAGAGGATATAACAATATAAATATTACTTTCTATTAAACAAAAAAATATTATTAAAGTTAAGTTACAATAAATTAGCATATAATAAATATTGTTATAGCAACTGTAAGCCAATATTAGAGCATATATAAAAAGAGAACTTAAACAATAAAGAAATTCTTTTATAAAAAATACCTAGAAATAATCAAAAAAAAAAAAACTGATTTTATTCCTGAACTAGTAAAAAAACTATAAAGCACTAATTAAACCTATCTATAAATAAACCATGTGATAACAATAATATTGTACCTCTACAAGGCTCTATCATTTCAGCATCACACTTTAACAACTCAAAAAAAAAAAACTGTTCAGAAATGATATAAGAAATAAATGATGAAAAGAAAATAAAAGTGGATCAACCAGCAAACCAAAAAAGCAACAGAGATGAAAAAAATACTTTCAATTTTAGCAAACCAGAACACAAAAGAACAGCCTTATTTTCAAAACTCATAAAAGTAGAACCAAACTTACAACTAACAAAAGAAGCCACCAAAATGGATTTGGCCTAGCTACAGCTGCTGCTTAATAAGTTTACCAAAATGTTTGAAGATGCTACAACTAGGATAATTAATGTAGAAGCAATAAGAAAAAAGGAACTAAACCTCATAACCATCTTTAAATTCCATGGAAGAAAAAACAAAAACCTTATAGAATAGTTTGAGTCATTTAACCAAGCTACTAAACTAACAATTAGAGCAAAGAAAGAAGAATTATAATTGCTACAGGATATCTTAGTGATTTAGTAGCAGATTAGTATTATGAAAATATGGAAAAAATTTAGTATTGAAATGAGGAAAGTTACCAAACTGAGAGCTTCTTTTATTTGTTATCTATGTTTTTTGCAACACTATTATTGGCAAATATAATTGAATGTTCTCACATAAAACCAGGAGAGAAAATCGACTCTTATGCTGCAAAATTCAAAAGACTTTTGCATAGAGTTGAATCCAGTAGAAAACTCCCTTCTGCATATATTGTATGCATGTTTTTTGGCAGCTTGAGTGGCAAAATAGCAACTTTCATTACTATAGTAGTTCCAAAAATGTTAAATAATATTATAATATATGTACAAAAGGTAAAGGCAAGTGACTACTATGAACAACAAGCAGTAGTACATCAAGCATCTGTAAAAATTATGAATGATATTGAAAACTTGATAAAAAGAATAAATGAGTTAATAATAAAATTATGCCAATATAGCAAACTCAATTGCACAATCAACAATATAAAGTCAAAAAAAGTATAAACAAACTAATTAAGAAAATTACTGACTATAAAACTCTGATATTGTGTGCTATAAATGTGACCAAAAAGGTTATGTTGCTTGATTTTGCACCTTCATTAAAAATCTTGCTGCACAAAAGAATATATGTTCCAACTAAGTTATGTCAAAAAGAATAAACTATTGTAACATAGAGGAAGATAACAATAATTAGTATAAAAAGAAGAATTATACAACATTGAAGACATCTACTAGTAGGGTTCCTATGAACTGAACTAAACTAAACTTTTATCAAGTTCAAGTTCAGTTCAAAAACTAAACTGAACTGAACTGAATATTTTTAAAAACTAAAGTTCAGTT
>CAJVQA010004595.1:0-17343 GCA_910591915.1 Cetraspora pellucida
TAGTAAAAAGTTTTATTAGTAGCAAAGCTTTATTTTTTATAAAAATTATATTGTACCACAAAGATCATATAAAAAATAATCTATGTATACTCTACCCTTAAAGCTTTTTAATTGTAAGTGCTTAGAATGGGTAGCACAAGTATTAGGTTTGTTGTTGTAATTAATAAATTAGTATATTAGATCTCAGTTGGTATTTTGATGAATAGTGTTCCAATGGCTAGTTCTGTTTAAGGCATGCCATTTTGCAGTATAGGTTGCATTTTGTAGATGGCAAATAAAGTGGCAGATTTTATTTTCTATTGGTGTTCTATTTCAAGTAAATAAAAATTGTTATTGTCCAAGGCATAAGGCTGAATATAAAGTTTATATTGTTGCATTGTAGTAGAAAGATGAACTGTTCTGTTGTAAAGAAGGTGATTATCTGAGTTCTCTATATTAATATCTTTGATTTTGAGATGTTTGTGAGTGATTATTGTTTGTGTTAAGAGTTTAAGTGGCCAGTGATTATATCTTTGTAGAGTAAGTGTTGTGTTTGATGTTGGCATAAGAAGTGAGTTGATATAGTTAGTTGTTGATTTGTGTGTTATAAAAACTATTATATGGCAATATTGTAGAACAATAGTTAGTATTATTATAATACCAATAAGATATGCACATGTAATAGAAGATCAGTATGTAATTTGAAAAGAAAATGTAATATTAGTAGATGCAAAGGTCCAGTCAAATTAAGCCTGTAAGCTTGAAGTATTTTGTTGAATTATAGTTGCATAGAGGTATAATTGAAGCTTATTGGCTTAAGAATTAATTATTGAAAGTTGAGATAGATGTGTATTGGATATATTTGGTAAAAATAATTAGTATATTAAGTTATCTGTAGATATTAAAGTAGTTGATAATTAAGAATTATGTTTGTTGATTGAAGCAATAGTAGGATATAAAGTTGGTGTTTTATGTTGACATTATGGTAATATTTGTATTGTAAGGTGTAGATAATGTTGTGCTAGGTCATGGATGTCTGTACAAAGAAATTTTGAGCTAGACACTTTGATAGCAGTGCACTAAAATGTTTTAAGCATTATTATGCATTGCTAATTAGTAGTAGTAATAGTGTTTTTGCAGTTCAGACATTTAGACAGTGAGGCTATATATTGAAGCTCTGGTGATAGTAAGCAATAGTGTTTAATATATATTGTATTACTTTTTTAAATAGTTTTTGTATTTTGCTTATGATCTGAGTGTTGTTAGTTTTTCCTAGAATCCAGGTACTTCTTTTTAGTATGATAGAATTTGTAGTAAATAGATTGGGATTAATAGTAAAGATAAATGGTGTTGTAGATACATAGAAGGTATTGTGTAATTCAAGAAACCATTTTGGAGTTCTACCTCTAGATATCTTAAGTGTTTTATATGCAATGCATTGCCATGGAACTAGTTATATATTTGTGTGATTAGTAAGTTGTTCAATAGCATAGATGTTTGCTTTATTAGTTAATAATTTAATATATGTTAGTTTGTTGCAAAATTTAATTAATATATCAATTGGGGTGCTTTTGTATATAGTTGGTATAAGCCAAGAGTTGG
The DNA here is from genome assembly GCA_910591915.1 of Cetraspora pellucida. Classification (NCBI taxonomy): domain Eukaryota; kingdom Fungi; phylum Glomeromycota; class Glomeromycetes; order Diversisporales; family Gigasporaceae; genus Cetraspora; species Cetraspora pellucida. The sequence goes on from CAJVQA010004595.1 coordinate 1,582, forward strand.
GAAAATTATCTATGCTAATGTTAAGCTGATGTGCTGTTTGAATAGTTTAGACTGTAAGTGTATTGTAAAATTTAGTAAGTAGTATATAGTTAGAAGTAAGTAAAATATTATTAGATGAAAGTGTAGCATTCTGAAGATGTTGGATAATAATTTTAATTGATGGGGCTGTTAGAAGGTTGTTTAGTTATGTGTGAAGTAATGAGATATGGTTTTGTATTTGAATATCAGTTAAGCTACAGAGATTGTAAATTTGGTGATAAAGTATAGTAGAGTTTGGTATTGTTGAGGCAAGTCCAGCTTTGTGTTTTACCACTTGCATATATGAATTAGTTATGCTTTGCATAGTGGATTGATGCATGAATGTGTTCATAGTCCTGTATGAGAACTAAGATACAAGTATATGTTAACTATATAAATTGTTTGTTTTTCAGTAATCTTTTTTTTTTTATAGTATTAATTAGGTTTTTATCTTTAGTAGTGATCTGGTTATGAATGTATTTGTAATAATTCAAAAATGTAAACTAGCAGCCTAGGTATCAAAAGGTTTGTTTAAAAGTATAATATGTATAGTTGTGTTTGCAAAGTTGATTATAGGATTTAGATCTTTAGTTTGATTTGTTGCAAGAACTAATTTTGTAAGATTAACTATAATGTTAGCCATGTTGTAGAAGGATTCAGCTGTGGTAACAATTTGTTACATAGTTTGTTTGTCAGAAGCTAGCCATAAGATATTATTCATATAGGCAAAAACTGAAGTATGATATGTGAGTAGTTGTTTGGTAAAAGAGAATGTTGTTGACATATTATATTCATGAAATTTGGAGTGAATATGGGTAATCAAAGGATCATAATAAATGTGCCAAAGCAAGGGTGTAATAGTCTCTCCTTGGTCTATACTATTTTAAACATAGTAGCTAGGTATAGAACCAAGATTTGTAATAAGTAAGTTGTAGCAATTGTTGTAAATGTTTGTTATAAGTTAAGATATATTTTGAGAAATTTTTATGTGATTTAGTGCATGTTGAAGAAGTGAAATGTGTACAGAATTATATGCTTTACTTATGTTCTAAGCTAAAAGTCTGATTTTTTTATTTTATATATGTGTTTCTTGAAGTATGTTTGTAAGGATTTGTATGGGTTGTGTGGTAGAGAAATATGATAAAGCAACAAAGTTATGTGGATCAAGAATAGGATATTTGGACATTATTTGAGTAAGTCTGTTGTTAATAATTTTTGTAAAGATTTATTGTGTATACTTAAGAAAAGTAATAGGCCTTATGTAATTAAGTTGGCCTGTAAAAATGGGTTTTTTAGAAATTAGATATATTTTGCTTTTTTTACAGACAGTTGGTATATCTGTAGTATTTAAACACTTGTTAAACAAAATTGTGAGAAGCTTGATGATATGCGAATAAATATGTTTAAGCATTTCATTAGAGATGAGTGTTGGTCTTGTTGCTTTTTTGTTTGGTGCTAAGTTGATTGTAATTGATTATTTTCTGTTGGGTTATAGGGTCTATTAGTGTGTTGTACCATGATAGGTATATGTTAGTTTTGGGATTGTATTTATTTTTTTATTATTCACAGAGAGTTAAATTGTGTGAATTATGTTTGGTCTAGTTTGCAAAATGGTTTTTGATGTGTTGATGAATCTCTTTTGACTTAGTAATTATAGAGTCCTAAAGTTTTATGTAATCAAATAATACTGGATCAGTATGGTAGTTAATTATACTATTAATCATGATTGTTGTATTTGAGATAAAATTATTGTAGCATGTTTGAATATGTTGCTCAATTTGTTGTAAGATTGCCTGTTTGTTTTCTAAATCATGAGTATGATATAGTGTTTTGCAATGATTTTTTATTGTATTAATAGTAGCAGAGAGTTGGTTAGAGTTGATATTAATTATGGTAAAAGGTGTAATAGGTAGGTTTGTTAAGAGTTGTATAGTTTATATTTTTTGATTAATGCTATTAATGATTGCAATATTAGTTGAGTTATTATTATTAGAAGTGTATTTGAGATTTATAAAAGTTTGGAGTATGCTGCTGCAGATGTTTAGTGCAGTATGTGTTTTTGAAGCAGTAGGTAAGAAGGCTTGAAATTGTTTTTGAAAATGAAAGTTAAAGGGTATATGTGTGTTTGCTACAGTAAGCACTTGGATTAGATTTGATACCAAAGTTGATTTGTTGTAAATGCAGAGGCTGCTACTTTAGTAAGAGAAGATAAAAGTTGATGACTTTTTTGCTGAAACTGCTTCCATAGTTTATTGGTTATAAAGTCATATTTAAACATTTTATATTTGTATTTTTTGTATTGTTTGGCTGGTTTAATTGTATTTGAAAATCAGTATAGATAATATAGTAATCACTGTCTGTAATTTCAGTTGGATTAATAATATTGAAAGTTGTAAATATATATAAAATTTGTTGTAAGACCCAGATTTCATCAATTTGGCTAGAGAGGTTGTTGAATATTCAGATTGGAGTATTAGGATAATAATTATATATTAAAAAAATTAAGTTATATAATAGAGATATTTATATAAAGTAGAGCATAATGGTCTGTTAAGATCTTGATTAAAATCTCCTATAATTAATGAAATAATATTGAGTTTTTGTGCTTGTGTAATTCAAAGAATAATTTAGTTTTGTGTTGCTTGTTAACATAAGAATTATTTGGTAAGTATGTAGATATAATTTGAAATTTGTTTTTATATGGTAAATAAAGATCAATTGCAATAGCAGTACTATTAAAAGTTTGTATATTGTAAATATATGTTGTAAGTAACTGGTTGATAAAAACTATTGTTCCTATACTTGATTTTCTATGGTGGTTTGGGTTAGTAGTATTATTGTTTGACATGAAGCATTTGTAAATATTATTATGAAGTGTAAGATAATTATATTGGGATTGTACTAATTTAGTTTCTGTAAGTAATATGATATCGAACTGTTGGCTAATGCAATAGTCTAGCCATAGTTCTCTTTTGGTAATATTGTTATATTCTTGTATATTGTGTGTTGCAATGTTTATATGCTGTTGTGTATATGAATTGTTGTATTGATTGAAGAGATGTGTTGATTGGAGAGGTGTGTTGACATATTATTAGAAAATGTCCATAGTCACCATGTTTATTGTAGATGACTAATTTAGTAATATAGTAGAAGTGTTGAATATTTTTAGATAGGTGTAGGCAGTGGTAGTAAGTTGAGTAAACAGTTAGGAATTGTTCCAATTATGTATATTTGTTTAAAACTTTATATTGTTGATGTGATTTCAGCTTGTACAGTTATTGGCAATATAAATTATATATTGTTTAGTAATAATGCTAAGTTAATATTTTCAATGTTATCTGGTATAAGTAGAAGTAGTTGTTTTGTTAGTTCAGTTATATTAGCATCAGTCTTTTCTGTTTAATCTGTATTTTAAGTAAGAGAATTTGCAATATTGATCCAAGATGATGCCAATTGTTTGAAGTAGAAATGCTGAAAGAGTGTTTTTGCAATCTGAATAAGCTGTTGTAATGTTGTGATTGGTAATGTAATAATGAGCTTAGCAAGTTCTTGGCTATCAGATGAAAATGCTGGTTTATCTGTAAGATTTGCTTGTATTATATAATCTGGTAATAGAAACTGGACATAATAGTATTGAGAAATTTCATTACTAAATGTTTTTGCTATTGTGTTATCAGTTATAGGATATGTAAAATCTAACTTAGTACAGATAAGCTCAATTTTGGTTGGCAGAGATGGTTTGGTAATAAAATGATCACTAGGAAGTAGTTTGAATATGTAATATTCTCTTAATTGTGCTATTGCTTCAGCTAATGATACTTTGGATATAGATAAGTTAAAAAAAAAAAGAGATTTTTAGCTTTGTAGTTCAGTTTTTGATAAGTAGTAGACAATGATTTTTTAGGTGATAGAAGCTAAAAGTAGGAGTTTGGAATTGTAGTAAAAATATAATAATCTGCAAGTTTGTATTAAAAATATAACAGATATTGTAATGATTGTCTGTTTGATATTGAGAAATAGGTTTGTAGTTCTAAAAGAAGGTCTTGGTATCTTTCAGATAATATAAAGAGTTTTGCAAAATAGTTGTCTGGCAATTTGTTGAATTTGAAGATTTTTTTTAATCCATTAACAGTAGCCCTTGTATATAATTTTTGTGTAATTGGAAGTGTAAATAGTAAAATAGCTTTGATATATTCTGGTATTTCACTGTAGTCTTGTGATGTGATATAAGTTTTTCTTGAAATGCATTAGTGATTATAGCTCTAATTTTCTTGAGTGTTTGTTCATTTTCATTTTGAATTTGTAGAAAGCCTTGTACATAGTAGATAGTTTTGTAGATTATGAAAGATGTATAGTTAGTAAGGTTAAGGCTGAAGAGGTATTGTGTAATAAGCATTTGTTTGACATAGTATTAATAGTTTTGTGCATAGTTGCATTTGTAATTGTAATTTAGTTAGTCTGTTTATATATAGCTAGAGTATTATTGTATAAGTTGGTATATTCTTTTTGATGTGCAGAAGTAGTATTTGGGTTTTGGTAAAGGTAGTAAAGAACCTGGTGTCAAGATATCTAAATTTAAGAAATATTGCAGATGGAATTACATATTCAGTTAGTATGATAACAATTTTATGATCAATAAAATTCTGAATACCAGCTGGTATTTGAAGTTCTTCAGCAATTTTCTTATATGACCAAGTTTGTTGATCAAATAAGATATTAATTTGTTCTGTAATTCTGATCTGTATAGTCTTTGCCTATTCTGAGTTATCAATATCATTAAACCTAGGTATGTTAAGTTGTTTTTGAATAATTTGGCTGTATGTAGGTCTGGTGTTATTAAGATTGTTAAATATTGTGATTGTAGAGATAGATGATATTGTAACTATAATATTGGATGGTTCTAGTTTGGGTATTGTTTGTGTATTAAGTGATTAGAGCTTAGGTTATTTTTTACTTTAATGTTAATTGAGTATTAATTGAGTTTTGAAAGATCTAGTTGTGAATCTGGTAGTTTGGTAGAATTATGTTGTGAGACAGAAAGACATTTCTTTCTTTTAGTATTGGTATTTTGTGTTGCCTGAGCAGTGTTGTATAATGTAGTAGCTAATAACTATATTTGTGTAGTATTTGCTGCAAGACCAGCAGTAAAGTCAAATGTAAGCTCATTATCTTGTGAAATGTTGCTTATTTTTGATTATTCATCTTTTGTATCAAGTTCTGTGATTATGTTGTATGGTATAAGTAGAAAATCTTTATTAAATTTGGGTGTCTTAAATTTCTTTTAGGTTTTTTTGTATAACTGAATTGTTAGGTTAAAGTCACAACTGCATGTATTTCTGGAATGTTTGGCACTAATATTTATAAAGTTATTTTTTGTTGTTGTAAGATCAAAAAGTATTGATTGGGAAGGTTCTTTGTATTTGTATAATCATTGAGTTGGAAATATAATAAGATTAGATATGCAACAAGATTTGGTAAAATCTACAGTAAAGAAATATTTATTGGCAAAGCTAGGAATAAGAAAAGTAACTGTAAAGATAAGTTTAGATAGGTCTTTTATAGTACTATTAATAAATTTTTTTGTATATTTAATAAGAGAGTTAGTGATAAAGATTATAGACACAGAATTACTTGAGCTGGTAGATTTTCCAGTAAAATAAGCTAATAAAGAAGAATAAAAAGTGTCTTGAGAGATTGTTTGGTTTAAAGTTTGTGTGAGTTGGTTTGTAGGTTATCTGTAGTTTTTTTACTATTTTTTGGAGCTGCCATTTTATGTCTATATACTAGGTTAATAAAGATGTAAAGATTCTTAGGACCACTTTCACTGAAATATAGGTTGTTTGTTGCAGTGGTGTTTTTGAAGTTATTGTAATTCAGAACTACTAGTAAAAAATTTTTCTTGAGGTTTGCAGCTCTTTTAGGTCATGTTTACTGTATAGAACAAGTTTAATTAATGGTCAAATATCAGTTTACTTAGTAGTTATTGCTCTATTTTCAATATAAAATTTTTTTTCTTTTGTTCAATTTTGGTAAAATGATCTATGAAAAGAGTTTAATATTATTAGTTATTTAGTTATTTATTTATACTTAAATTTTATTATAAAATAGAAAAAAATAGACAAAAAATCAAAAAAAAGGAATAAAACAAATAATAATAAAAAAATATATAAAAAAAAAGAAAATAAAATAATATATATATAACAAATTAAAAATCAACATTTAACATTCTATTTTTATTATAATTATTCTTTCTTTTTATTACTTATGTCCTTAATCTTCTTAACTTCTTCTCATCATTTGCTAACCTTGTACTCAACCTGTTTCTTTCTTCTAATAACCAAGTATACTGCTGCTCTAATATTCAACTGTCCTGCACTCTTGCAACTGCATTTGCTCTTAACTCTTCCAACTCTATTTTCAAAGTCTATATTCCCTTCTCTAAGAGGCCACCAACAGATACAAACTGTAATTAAGTTTTGTTAAGTGACAAAAAAAAAAGAAAAAAAAACAAGAAGATTTTTAAAAGATAATATTATTGCTCATTCTCAATTAGAACTATCTCTAAAGCCTCATATAAGACATTATTATCATTATGGTAAGCATGACAAATATTTTTGAAAAGATTGTATCAAGGTATTATTATTATTATTATTATTATTGTTGGAGTTGTTGTTATTATTATTGCTGATATTGTTGAACTTTATAAAAAAAAAAAAAAAAAAAGTAACAAAAAGACTATAAATTTAAGGGTAGAGTGTAATATTTTAAAATTATATATAAACTTAATGGTATATTTTTTTTATAATTTCAATTATGAAAATTTTTACTAATTAAATATTTTTTGAGTTTCTAAGTAAAGTTTTAGAGTAGGTTCTTGTGATTTTAACAGTAGTAAAATCATTAAAATTGATATAAAACTCATCGATATATGAATTTTTAAAGATTAGATATAAATATTTACTATTAAAATTTTTGTATAGTTTTTCGGAAATTAGCCAATTAAAGTTAGCTTTTTTGTGTAATCCCAGAAAAAACATAGGGCTCCCTGGAAGAATTCAAGGTATATACAAATAGAATTTTTTTAAAGTAAACTTCTTATAAAATTTTAATATAATAAATAACTTATTTAAATCTATATATTATTAAATTTTGATAAAAATTAATTAAAAAATAAAAAAGTTTTATTAGTAACACATTTTTAATTTACTATATAAAAATCTATTATACCATCTAGATCATATAAAAAATGATCTACGTACACCCTACCCTTAACAGATAATAATGAAACAAAATTAGACATCAATTAGAGGTTAAGTTACCAAATTTAGAAATCAATTAGAAATTAATTTAACAAATTTAGAATAGTAAAGATTTGTAAGTCACATGATTACAAATTACATAAAATCCTATATCTTATTGGACACTTGAAGTATCAAAATAATCTCCAAAAAAGGTACAAATTTGAAATTTTGTAATATTTCTAGTAAAGTTTAACAATATAAGGTGTATTATCAGAAAGTATAGGTAGTATATTTGAGATTGACTAGGATGAGCCTTATGCCAAAATCTGTGTCTTGTAAGGCTTTTAGTTGAAGTACTAGAAATAAAATTTTTTTCTTTTCAAACAATTATACTAATTTTATTATTATGTTAGAATTTTATAGATACTTTATTTTTATTAGTTTATATATATAGTATACTTATTTCTTATAGTTTAGTTTTCTTCTAGGCCTAGAGTAAATGGATGTCTAAAACTGCATAGAACAAGGCTAAAGCTTTATACACTTTTATAATTATATTTTATTTCTCTTTCTATTAAAACAAATTTAACATTAAAGAAAATTCAGTCTAGATAGTTAGTGTCCTAGCAACCCAGTTAAAAATAGAAACTATTACTTATTATAATCTTAACTACTTCTTGGAAACAGCAAATTTTCCTATAAATTTTACAAGAAGTCAAAGAAAACAATTAGAATCTCGAAAAAAACAACTTTTTCCATAGATTACTTTACCAAAATTGAACAAAAGAAGAAAAATTTTATATCAAACATAAAGCAATAACTACTAAGTAAACTGACTTTGGACTATTAATTAAACTTGTTCTATACAGTAAACATAATCTAAAAAAGGTACAAACCTCATGAAAAAAATTTTTACTAGTAGTCCTGAATTACAATAACTTCAAAAACAATACTGCAACAAACAACTCATATTTTAGTGAAACTGTCTTAAGGACTTTTACATCTTTACTAACCCAGCATATAGGTATAAGATGACAGCTTCAAAAAATAGCAAAAAAACTACAGATAACCTACAAACCAACCTAACACAAACTCTGAACCAAACAACCTCTCAAGGCATTTTCTTTTCTTCTTTATTAGACTATTTCATTAAAAAATTTACTAGTTCAAGTAACTTTATATCTACAATTCCAACCACTAATCCTCTATTGAATATGCAAAAGAATTTATTAACATTACTATAAAAAACTTATTTAAACTTACCTTTACAGTTACTTTTCTTATTTCTAGATTTGTTGACAAATATCTCTTTACTGTAGATCTTATCAAATCTGGTCACATATCTAACCTTACTACATTCCCAACTCAATGGTTATACAAACACAAAGAACCTTTTCAATTAATACTTTTTGACCTTATAACAACAAGAAATAATATTGCAAATATTAGTACCAAACATCCTAGAAATACACGCAGTTGTGACTTTAATTTAATAATTCAGATATATGAAAAAACCCAAAAGGAATTCAAGCCATTCAAATTTAACAAAGCTATCCTATTTATACTATACAACATGATCACAGAACTTGATACAGAAGATGAACTATTACAAACAAGCAACATTTCACAAGATAATGAGCTTACATTCAATCTTATTGCTGGTCCTGCAGCAAACACTATACAAACTACTACATTACATAACACTGCTCAGACAATACAAGATACCAATACTAAACAAAACAAATGCCTTTCTATTTACAACATAATTCTACTGAAACTAAAGACTTATAACTAAATCTTCTAAAACTCAATTAATATCTAATCAACATCAAAGTAAAAAATGACCTAAGCTCCAACCACTTATTACACAAACAACATTTAAACCAAAACCATCCAATACTATAGCTACAACATTACCAATCTCTACAACTACAATACCTGACAATCTTGATAACACCAGACTTACATATAGCCAAATAACTCAAAAACAACTTAACATAGCTAGGTTTAATGATATTGATGACTCAGAACAGGCAAAGACTATATAGATCAGAATTACAAAACAAATTAATACCTTATTTGATCAACAAACTTGGTCATATGAGAAAATTGCTAAAGCATTTCAAACCCTAGCTGGCATCCAGAATTTATTGATCATAAAATTGTTATTATACCAACTGAATTTGTAATTCTACCTGCAATATTTCTTAAATTTAGATACCTCAACATTAGGTTCTTCACTACCTTTACCAAAAACTCAAATACTATCCTTGCACACCAAAAAGAATATACTAACCTATACAATAATGCTCTAGTTACATATAAACAAACTAACCAAATTACAATGACAAATGCAACCATATACAAAACTATCAATACTATATATAAGCAAATGCTTATTGCACAATACCTTTCTAACCTTAACCTTACCAACTATACCTCCTTTATGATCTACAAAACTATCTACTATGCATGAGGCTTTTTGCAAATTCAAAACGAAATAAACAAACACTCAAAGAAATTAGAGCTGTAATCACTAATGCACTTCAAGAAAAGCTTATATTACTATCACAAGAGCACAGTAAAATACCAGAACATATCAAAGCTATCTTATCATTTACACTTCCAATTACACAAAGATCATATACAAGAGCTACTGTTAATGTATTAAAAAAAATCTTCAAATTCAACAAACTACCAAACAACTATTTTGCAAAACTCATTACATTATCTGAAAAATACCAAAACCTTCTTCCAGAACTACAAACCTATTTCCCAATATTAAACAGACAATCACTACAATATCTGTCATATTTTCAGTACAAACTTACAGATTACTACAATTTCAAACTTCTATTTTCAGCTTTCACCACCTAAAAAACCATTGTCTACTACTTATTAGAAACTGAACTACAAAGTTAAAGGTCTCTTTCCTTTTAACTCCTTTACATCCAAAGTACCATTAGTTGAAGCAGTAACACAATTAAGAGAATATTACATATTCAAACTACTTTTCAGTGACTATTTCATTACCAAACCATCTCTGTTAACCAAAATTGAGCTCATCTATACTGAATCAGATTTTACATATCCTATAACTGATGACACAATAGCAAAAACTTTTTTCAATAAAATTTCTTACTGCTACTATGTCCAGTTTCCACTACTGAATCATATAATGCAAGCAAATCCTACAGATAAACCAGCCTTACCAACTGATAGCCAAGAACTTGCCAAGCTCAATATTACACTATCAATTACAACATCACAACAACTTACTCAGATTACAAAAACACTTCATCAGCATTTTTATTTCAAACAATTGCCATCATCTTGGATTAGTATTGCAAATCCTCTTACTCAGAATACAGATTAAACAAACAAGACCAATGCTAATATAATTGAACCAACAAAACAATTACTTTCACTTATATCAGATAACATTGAAGATTTTAACTTAGCATTATTACTAGACAATATACAACTTACACTGCCAATAACTTTATAAGCTAAAATTACATCAACAATACAAAGTCTTAAACAAATATATACAATTAAAACAATTCCTAACTGTTTACTCAACCTACCACCACTGTCTACACCTATCTGGGAAATATTCAACCCTTCTACTATATCACTAAATCAGTCACTTACAATAAACATAGTGGCTATAGACATCTCTTAATAATATACCAACACATCTCTCCAATTAACATAACAATTTTTACACACAATAGCATATAACTATTGCAACATACAATATATAAGGATACAACAATATTACCAAAAAAGAACTATGACTAAACTATTGTATTAACCAACAGTTTGATATTATATCACTTACAGAAACTAAATTAGCACAATTTCAATATAATTATCTTATACTTCACAATAATAATTACAAATACTTTATGTCAAACAACAATACTACTGACCCAAATCACCTTAGAGAATCAAGTGCAGAAACAATAATTCTTATTAACCAGTTACTTACAACATACATCTATGATATACAAACTCTTAATGATACTGCTATTGCAATTGTTCTCTATTTACTACATAAAAACAAACTTTGAATTATATCTACATACTTACCAAATAATTCTGATGTTAATAAACAAACACAAAACCAAATTATTCTTTGGATTAAACAAGCACAAAAACTCAACATTATTCTATTAATTATAGAAGATTTTAATCAAGATCTTAACAGGCCATTATGTTCTACTTTATATAAATATTTTTTATCATACAACTTTATTTCTTTAATACATAATTATTATCCTAATACTTGAACCTAGACATACAACAACCTCTCTAGCCAAATTGATGAAATCTGGATCTTACAACAAATCTTACATACATTTACAACTTCCAACATTATTACTCCAACTGAAATTACAGACAGTAATCACTATATTATCTATACTGATCTCTAAATATAAATCAAATCAGTCAAATAACACAAAAAATACAAATATAAAATGTTTAAATATGACTCTATGCCCAATGAACTATGGGAACAGTTTTAGTAAAAAAGTTATCAACTTTCATCTTCTCTTACTGAAGTAGCAGCCTCTGCACTTACAACAAATCAACTCTGGCACCAAATCCAATTTACAGTGCTTATTGCAGCAAACATACATATACCCTTTACCTTTTGTTCTTAAAAACAATTTCAAAGCTTTTCATCTACTGCTTCAAAAACACATACTGCACTAAACATCTGTGGCAGCATACTCCAAACTCTTATAAATCTTAAATACACTTCTGATAATAATAACTCAACTAATATTGCAATCATCAATAGCATCAATCAAAAAATACAAACTATACAACTGTTAACAAACCTACCTATTGCACCTCTTACCATGATCAATATTAACTCTAACCAACTCTCTGCTATTATTAACACAATAAAAAATCATCGCAAAACACTATATCATACTCATGACTTAGAAAACAAACAGACAATCTTATAACAAATTGAGCAATATATTCAAACATACTACTACAAATACAACAACTATAATTAATAGTATAATCAACCACCATACTGACCAAGTATTATTTGATAATATAAAACTTCAGGACTTCATAATTACAAAGCCAAAAGAGATCTGTTAACATTTCAAAAACCATTTTGCAAACTGGACCAAACATAATCTACACAATTCAACTCTATGAGAACAATAGAAAAATGAACACAATCCCAAAACTAACATACTTTCCTCATGATACAACACACTATCAGACCCCATAACCCAACAGGAAATATTCAATACAATCAACTTAGCACTAAACAAAAAAGCAACAGAACCAATACTTATCTCTAATGAAATGCTTAAATACACTCCTCCTTATATTATCAAGCTTCTTACAATTTTATTTAACAAATGTTTAAATACCACAAACATACCAACTGCCTAAAAACAGAGCAAAATATATCCAATCTCTAAAAAACCCATTTTTACAGGCCAACTTAATCTGAGCATATATAAAAAATCTTTACAAAATCATTACCAACAGACTTACCCAAATAATGTCCAAATATCCTATTCTCAATCCACATAACTTTGTTGCTTTACTATATTCCTCTACCACACATTCTATACAAATTCTTACAAACATACTTCAAGAAACACATATACAAAATAAAGAAATCTGGTTTTTGCTTAGAATATGAGTAAAGCATATGATTTTGTATACATTCTACTCCTTTATATGCACTAAATTGAAGTGTGGATCCCATAGTTTAGCAGTTAAGCTCTTATATTCTCCACAGTCAAGGTCAATAGTTCAAGTCTGACTAAAGGCAAAATTAAAAGATTTTAGCTTCTATAATCTAATAAGGAGCCTGTAATTAAATGCAAAACCCTGTGGTTAAGTTCAAGTGGAGTACAATAATGAAAATAGGAATTTTCAGAAGGAGACTGAATTGTAGAATGCAGGCACTATGTATAACAAGTGGTTGTTACAGAAGGTTATAGTTATGGAAAGATTGTGCATATAAATCCTTTAGACTAGGGCAGCATCAACATCCTTATACCTTCTAATATAGACAGTACCAACATTTTTGCATTTAACTTGCAGGGCACTTGCTTGAAACAATAATTAACAGATAGTGCAAATAAGTCTTAATTAGGATTCAAGAAAAGGATTTAATTGGGAAAGTATTCTGAAGTAACCAAGACTAGAATGGTAAAAGAAGAGATGAATATGAGGATAGACTGTGATAAAGGATTAGTTTAACCAAAAATTAGAAGCATCTCTGGCATAGCTGAATAATCTAACTATAGAAGGGAAAAATTTTAAAGGTTGGTGTATAACTTCCTTATGCAATGTAAAAGTACCAAATCAGGAGGTTGTCTAAAGCCATATACTCATGTGATGTTTTTATGTAAATCAACCAAACAGAATTACAAAATTTTTTTTACACTAATTAGTCTAAATTTGTAAATAATAAAAAAAACACAAAAAGATGAAAAACAGCTTTTTAAATCTGTCTTAGGACACTAATTAAAAATGTTCGGAAGGCAATTTTACCTATACTCCTTTTCTTATACTAATACCAACCTAACCCCAATCCTAACCTTAATTTTAATAAAATGTCAAAATCATATAACTACATGGCTTTAGCTATCCCTCAAATCGGTTTCCTGGTCGTACCTATATCAAAATCTATAATGAACAAAACTGGGATCAACCAGCCAATGTGAGATAAGATCTGCAAGGTAGTACAGCATCACTGGAGTTGGTGTAACTCTCTGAGCCATAACCAGAATTGTCTTGCAGATATTATCAAATAAGCTAAAAGCGTGCAATATATGGTAGTATAGTATTACTGAGGTCTGAAGAACTCTCTAGATATAACCAGAATTGTTCTGTTTGTAAGCACAACAAGTCTCAGTTCCCACTATAGAAGAGAGCACTATGTTGGAGGTTAAATGCAGCATTGAGTTACTGTATGATGTTAAGACTTAAAGCATCTGCAGGATCAGTAGCAGCAACTTGGTTTGAGATATGAATTGGTCAAAAAGACCAACAGCAGCAGCAGATCTGGCTTGAGATATAGGTTCTTTGCAGATTCTAGACCATTGTTGGAACACCTTAGAGGAATTAATAACAGGCATACCAAAGATGAAAAAATCATAAGAATCAAACATACCTGAGTAGGACCAATTTGGAAGTGGTATAGTAACAAAAAGGTAAGAAATGTAGGTAACAAGATAATACTAAATATAGTTAGATTAAAAGACAAAAGAAACAAGACTAAGTAAAACATATGAGTAGGACATATGGGTATGATTTACAGAAGACAGTACCACTGGCATTTGAAATATCATATTAAGTTCGGTAGATATCCTTGTTTGTGTAGCAGTTTAATGATATGCTCTAATCTCAAGTGATTGTTAAAATAACTATATGCAGGCATGTGGTGAACATGCACTTAGATGCCATATAGGTAACTAGGTAAAGTCAGTAGTGTAAATTAAATAGTATATAGTACTAATAATAATCAATCCTAAAAATGTTACTATAAATTTGTACTATATCAAAATTAAAAAGCTAATAAACTCTATCAACACTAATGTAGATTATACAAACATTCTTTTGGATCACAATACTAAATTTGATTATCATGTACTAACTCTTGAAATATCAATTATTATAAACAAACCTCAATCTATTAAACAATGCAAACATAAAGTTTTTCTTTAGAAAAATTGCTCTAAAGAAAATCTTGAAAACTATGCAAACCAAACTACCAACTATCTTCAATATTTAACTTCTTAAATCTCTATCATCTCAAATCAAAACCAAATAAATAAGCTATGAAACAAAATACAAAAATCTTTAATCAAAGCTTCTCTTAAATATATTTTTTTTAAAAATATTAAAACTATCAAAGAACTCCAAAATACTCATTCTTACAAACACTTACCATTATTTATCACTACAAAGAAATTCAGTTTATTAAAAATCATATAAATTCCTCCAATACTAACACTCTCCTTCTTAACTATACTTCTAAATATCCTGATAACTCTTTACAATCAACATTACTTTCTCTTTTACACATTAAAAATGAATTTCAAATTATTAAAACTGCCCTTAATCAACAACATTAACAATTTACATATAATGAAATTAAACAAAAAATAGAAGAACGAAACAAATCTTTCTGTGAATCACCTAAAATTTTTTACAAAAAAATACTAGAAAGATATAATAGCATAAACATTGATAGATTATTACTTAATAACAGTATGCTTACTGAACATGACAAAATCCTCAATGCAGCTCACCATCACTTCACAGATTATTTTAAAGCCAAACCTCTTGAACCAATTCCTCCATCAAGTAAATTTTATTCCTTTTATCAACCACACCCCGAGCTTGAATCTTATTATAATGGACTTACTCAAGGAATATCACAACAAGAATGGCAAGAATTAATTGCCAATTTACCCAACCAAAAGGCTGCTGGTCCTACTGAAAC
>CAJVQA010004596.1:0-17342 GCA_910591915.1 Cetraspora pellucida
TTTTAAAATATTAATAAATTTTTATATATTAAAATTTTAAAGATTTTATTTAAAAATTTTTATTATTAAAAATTTTTTAAGATTTTTTAAAATTTTATATATTTCTGAAACTGGAAATTTTTTACACTTTGTATAAATCTAAATTTTTATAAATAAATTGCAAAAGTATTACTAATAAAAATTGTCATCCTTTATATAAATTAAAATATTATATTAAGAATTCTAAATTTAAAATTAATATTTTTTTTTTAAGATAAAGTTTTGCTTATATTTTTATTAAATAATTTATAAAATAGTAACATATGTGCAGTATATACATTTCTATTATTTATACTAATACAAATAAAAAGAAAATTACATACAAGAATAAAAGTTCAGATAATTAAATAAATTTAATTTATTTGTCATCTAAATTTACTAGAATAGTCAAAAACTTATCTAGATAATATTATTTATAATTAAAATAAAATTAGAAGTTTTGTGATACTTAACCCACAAAGTAGCCTAAGTACTAATTTTTCTAAAGGCTCATCCAACAAGTAGACAGATTCCAGTATATGAATAGAGTTAGTTAGGTTGATCACAAAAATAAGAATATATAAAATTTTAATGAGTATATATATTATTTCTATTGTAAGAAGATAAAGTTTGTTGTATAGTATGTGTATATATTATTTGTTATTATTTTTTCTAATTTGAGAAATTAATACAGTAGGGTTTTTATAATTGTTCATAGATTTGTTTGTTAATTTCAAGCAGAATATTAATTACAATTGTTGATGCTAATTTATATAGAACTTCTAGATCCTAAATAATTTTAATTAGAGATAAGAGAATAAGATCTTTAAGAATAATTTCTAGATAATATGAAGATGAGTAAAAAGGTGTTTCTTTGAAAGCTAAATGATCTTTAATTTTTTAAATAAGTTCTTTAGTTTTATTATTAGAGAAGTCTAAATTGGCTGAGTTTATGCAATTAGTTATTGTATTAGGAATGATGCTATCAAGCAAAAAGAAATTAGTACAAGTGCATCAATATAATAGTGACATAATTGAATTGCAATAGAAGCAATTAGCATTATAAAAGGTTGGGAAATAGATTTATAATAAAGGTATTGAGTAGATAGTTTATTAAGAAGTATTTTAATTTTAAATGATTTGGATTAGTTAAATTTAAAATTAGTAAAGTTGTAAATAGATTTTTGGTTATGATTAAAATATAGCCAAGTTGAATTTTAGTTAATATGACAGACTAATGGAGTCCATTCATTATTTTATTTTTGTGTTAACTATAGTACAATATTGTAAGCTTTACAGATACTTTTAATAAAGTATTTAGTGAAAAGTTCAACAAAGAGTTTTTCTGTTTTAAAGAATAATAAATAATATAAGTTATAAATATTTGTATAATTAAAATATAATGAAGGTTCATTTGTATATTGCTTAGCAAGTAAGTCTGCTAGATTGTTAAGAATATTGACTAAATAGACTTGAACTTTATAGAAAATAATATTTAATTTATATAATTTAATAATATTTAGTAAAATATAACATAATGGCCAAGAGTTAAATTTAAAGAATTTATTAGAATTTAGAGATAATTAATTAAGTTGAATAAATTTTAATATTATGAATTGAAAATCTGTATAAATGTTAATTGTAGAATTTCAAAAGGTAGTTGAAATAGCAGACAGAATAGAGAAGAGTTCAGCCTTGTAAGAGGATGGCCAGAGGTGAACTTTGGCAGTAAATTTGTAGATAACTTGGTTATTAGAATTCACTTAGACTTAGCCAATATCTATAGTACAGTTATTTGTACTTATACCAATTACTGAACTATCAATATAAAAGTTAAATAAGTTATATAGTAGGTTATTAGAAGATATTTAATTAAGTTTGTTAGTTATATCACTTGCTTTAAAAATTACAGAAAAGATGAAGTTAAAAATAAAGATAAAAGGCAATGATAATAGTAAAGAATTTGGCAAAGACTATTTAATTGCAACAAAGCTGAAAAGGTCTAGATAGTTTGCATTTATTTTAACTGAATTTGAAATAATTCTATTAAAAAAATAGGCAAATGTAATAGATGAAATATTAATAGTGCATGATGTAGTTATTCATTGTAAATTAAGTTGACAACCTAAACAAGGAACAAGCTTAATTTGTTGAAGTAGGTAATAATTAGTACTGTTTATTTTAATATTAGTTTACTAATATGTAATTGATATTTGGTTAGAATCTGTAAGATGTTTATGGATTTTGCCTATAATAATTTTCTCATTATTAAAAGTAATTAACTATGATTTATTTTTTTTAGAAATATTGTATGTATTATATGCAAAGAGATTAGTTCTTTGCTATTGATATTGAAGTTTAAAAGAATAATAATAATGATTTTCTATAATAAGATTTTTGAGTTCAGTAAACCAAGTTGGTTTTCTGTCTTTAAACAAATGAAGAATTCTTAATAATAAATGTAGCTATTTAAGAAGTATAATATTGTCTGAAGTGTAAAGTTGTTCAAGGTAAAGTAGGTTTAGTCATCTAAGTTGTTTTTTAAAGATTGTATATTTGGGATAGTGTTGGAGAATAAGTTCAAGAGGTTGAAGTTGATAATGAATGGTGTTTGGTTATAATGTATTATTATTAGCTCTAATGGAGACAGTAATTTGTGAAAATAGTTGGATAATTTTAAAATTAAGAGTATGTTTATCTTGACCATTAACATTAGATTAAAAATGTTCAAGAATATTTATAATAAACCAAAGTTTGTTTTGGAGTTGTTGTAATCTAATATGAATAGAAACACCTAGTAAATAGGAATTATTAATTTATTGAAAAAATGTAATAATATAGTATTGTAATTGTATATTCCAAATATTATGTATTATATATATTGTATAGATAAAAATGAAGCATTGTACTATTAGGAATTGATCAAGCAAAATGAGATTTGTGTTTAGCAACTGTAAGGTATTTAGCCAGTATGTGATTATATATAGTTTTGGGAAGTATAATATTATATATTTTGTATTCTAATATTGGGATAATAACTGTATTAATAATATAAATAATTTGTTTGTTTGTGATATTTTTTGTATTTATGATATTAATTAGTTGAAAAGCTTTTTTTTAAATTAATTTAATTATATAAGTTTGTTTATTATTAAGTATAAACCAACAACCTAAATATTTGAAAAGTTGGTTATTAAAGATGAAGTTAAGAGTAGAGTAAGAAAGATAATAGAAGTAGGTTTGGCATTTGTGGCAAATATTGACTTAGAGAATTAATTTAAAAATTAGCCATTTGGTAGAAGAATACTGCTATTTGAGTAATTTGTTTTAACTCATTTTTGGATTTAGCAATTCATAATATAATATCTATATAAGTGAGAACTGAAATAAAGGCTTAAAGATGTTGGTGTTGAAAAGGTTGTAGACTAGTTTTTCATGATATTGAAAGAGTATAGTCTGTAAATTAAGATGCAATTCTGTGAATAAGAAGGTTATAGTAAATGCACTAAAATAATGGTATTATTGTTTCTTCTTAGTCAATTTTATTTTTGACAGAATATGAATCTGTAAATTTAAAATTAGTTATGACTTAGTTGTGGCAGTTATCAAGCAGATTAGTAAGAACTTCTACTAATTTAGATGGCATGTTGATTTGTATTAAAGATTTGTAAAAAAAATCAAAGTTTACTAAGTTGTAAGCTTTGCTTATATTCTAAGATATAAGTCAAAGTTCTTTAAAGTTGCAAGAGGCTTTTTCATTTATATTGTTAAGTATGTGAATTAGTATTGCTATACTGTTACCAGGAAGAGCAATATAGTTATAAGGAGATAATTTTGGATTTGAGATAAAAGTGATGTTTAAATGATTAGTAAAAAGTTTGGTATATATTTTTTAATATGTTCTAAAAGACTAATAGGTCTAATATTAGTTAAACTTCTATTAAAGATAGGTGTTTTAGAAATAGAAAAGATTTTTTCTTCTTTCTATTGTTTGGGTATACTGTTAGTTAAAATACATCTATTAAATAAAGCAGTTATAGCTTGAAGAAATGATAAACTAGTATATTTAAGTATTTCATAACTTATGTCTGAAGGCTACAGGCTTTATTATTTAGAAGTTTTGCAAGTATATTAGAAATTTCTTTTTCAGAAAATTCTGCTAGTACTTCTTAATACTATTCTGAATAAATGTTTGTTTTAGGTTGATATTCATTGTTTTAAGAAGAGTTGTAAATTTGTTAATTATTTGTCTATATGCTGTTTATTGATTGAAATATTGTTGGATATGTGTTTTAATTCTCTGTACTTTTGTAACAACATCATGATCTGTTTTAATGTTATCAAACTTTACAGGATTTTTGTAACAATTTAATATGCTATTAATTATTGATTTTAGTTAAAACTAAAGCTTATCACATCTTTTGGCTATATGTTCATTAATTTATTGTCTAATTATTTTAATATTTTCAATATTACATGTATGATAAAGTGCTTTCTACTCATTATTAGCATTTGAGATTCAGTCAGTTAGTAGGTCATATCTGGTTGGTAAGGAAGAAATAGTAAGATTATTAGTATTATTCAGTTGTTGAATTATGTTATTAAATTGTATAGGTATTGGTGTTTGGTTTTGTAATAAGGCTTTAATTTGTCAAATTATATTTCCTAGCTTTTTAAGGCTATAATGTAAAAAAGAAGCTTTGGCAGAGTATATGTGTTAAAAGTTGCCTTAAAATTAATATTTAAAGAGTTTGTCAAAAATTTGTAAATAATTTTTTTGATTAAAAATTTTTTTTAAATTTGTCTATTTTTAGCTTATAAGCAATATTTTTTTTTTTATAATATAAAATTAAATAATATTATAATATAATCTTATTTTTAAATATTATTAAATAAAATTTTATTTAAATATTTTAAAATTTAAAAAAAATAGATTATAAATATAAATAGGCAAGACCCATAGCTGGCTTGCAGATATAGCACCTAGTATAGAATCTGTATAATAATATATAAGTGAACTACTTAAATTAGGCACCAAAAGTGTATGTGTAACTAGTTGTAATCTCTAATATAAAAAAGCTTCTGCAGATATCCATATTTAAATAATTAAATAAAAACATTAATCCTCAAAGACAGAGACTTAAACTTAAAAAAAAAAAAATTTTTTAAAAAAATATAAAGACTTAGTAAAGTAGTTAAGTTGTTAACTTTTCAAATAACAGATTGCAAATTCAAAACCTATTAATAGTAAAATTTAAATTTTATTTGTGTTATAACAACTGTTTTTAATAATTGAGTTAAGATATCTGTAATTATAATTATATTAACATAACTAACAAGTTATAAGGCATTTGTATAACTGATTATATAAAAAAATACAAACTAACATCAAGTGATGCAAACTCAAAATAAGACTTTGTAGTTATATAAATTTGTAAAAATTAGAGAACAAAAAGCCTATTTGAGAAGATCTAAGCAAAGAAATAGTATAAATTTTTAACAGTACTATTGTAAAAACCAGTCTTAGAAAACAAATATCAATATAAAAAAACTGAATAGTTAAGAATCTTTGATAAAAAGCATTACTAATCAGGCTACCAGAATTAGACTAGAAAAAAAAAATATTAGACTGATCTAATATATTAATAAACTAACTATAATTCTATTAGACTATTTGAATTAAAAGTTTAAAGACAAAAGCAAAGTATACTAAAGTAATTTGGATATATTGTGAAGTAGTACTAAGATTTAAATAAACTCTGTAAAAGCATAACAGTTAATAGTTAGCTCTAACTGCAAATATTAGTTCTGTTATAGCAATACTAGATTAGTTGTAAAATAAATATATAGAAAGTTTTATAAAGTTTATTTTAAGAATAAAATAATTCTAAAGTTAAGACAAAGATTTAGATATAATCTAGTAAAGTTAATATAAATTGCAGATATAAAATTTTAAAATAAAAAATATGACAACTAGTAAAATAAATAAGTTATTTATCTTCTAAGTAGTAGATTGTAAGTTTAAAACTTATTGATTTGAATAATCATTTATTTAATATATAGATAGTATTATAGTAATAATATTCTGTTAATTAGTTAAAATAAGATATCTGTAACTTTGATTACACTAGCATAACTGACAGGTCATAAAGCATTTGTGTAACTGGTTATACAGAAGAATACAAACTGGTAATAGGCAGTGCAAACTTAAAATAAGTTTTTGTATCTGTGTAAATTTATAAAACTGAGAAGCTGAAGCCTACTTAAAAAGATCTAATTAAAAAGATAACATAAATTTTTAATAGTATTACTATAAAGCTTAGATCTAGAAAATGAATACCAATATAGAAAAATTGGGCAAACAAGAATTTTAGATAAGAGATATTGTCAATCAGATTACTGAAAGTTTTAAACTAAAGAAAAAGAATATTGGATAATATAATCCTGATATACCAAGAACAGATCATAGTCTTTTTAGATTATTTGAATTGAGAATTTGGTGTCAAAATTAGAGATAAACTATAAGTACTAAAAATATGCTATAAAATAGGTACTAGAGTCTAAGTAAACTTTGCAAAAGTAAGTTCTGTTAACAAGAACTATATATGAATAATTAGTTAACAAAAGAATTTTCTAAAGCCCTACAGTTAGGTAATATATTCTGAAATGTATAACAACTTAATAGACATATAAACAGTAAGGTTAAGATTAGATTAGATAGCACTTAGATATATAGAAACTTGTATGATTATTTTTTAAATATAGTATAAGAATTAGAGTATTTAATTAAATAATTTTCTAGCAAATTACAGATATAATAGCTAGTATAGAATCTGTAGATAGACTATTTAAATAAATAGTCAAATGTTGTATATATAACTAGTTGCATACTCATCTTGTACAAGTTATATAACTATAATTAAATTACAAGACAGTAGGTTTTTTTTTTTTTTAAGATGACCTCTTTGGTCTTTTATTTTTATTAATCACTTATCAGTATTGTGATTCAATGAACTACTACAGAAAAGAGTACAATTGGCTATACATGTAACTTTTCTATATTAACTATTTAAGGAGTCTGCCTAAAGATTCTTTATCAATTGCCATACTTAACACCTCTGCTTGGATGTTCTATTTTAAACCTTTTGAATCTGTAACTTGTATTAACTTATTGAGTTATGTTCAGATTATCATCTTAACCTTAGGACTAATTTATCTTCGAGGTAAACCCTTCAAAGCCTTCTGTATCTATTTTTCTAACTGACCTAGATATTGCTATGGCAGAACCAATATTTGCGATCAAAGCTAACTATTAAACTACTATGCCCTTGTAGAGTTCACTTAGACCCTAGCATCTACTTTATAGCATAACTCCAATACTTTAGTATATTCTTACCTTTTTACCAAACTCCTAATTCAGATAGCCTATATAGAACTATAACCAGTTCATTAATATATTAGGTCAGCCTAATAATCTTTTCTTCCGGTTTGTTTTGATGGCCTGGTTGGTAATACTCCTGAAACTCCCAACCTAAAGGTTCTTGCCTGTCTGACTACTACAACTAAGTATTATGACCTTGATATCCATTTCTCCAAGCTAGCCTTTACAGTAAATTATCAAAGATCCAGCTACCTTTTTACTTGGATCTTTCTAAATAGACTTTTTGTTAGTTAATTTCAACAAATTTACATGGCCACAAGAACTTATCTAGTGTTTGCACTGCCTAATTTGTCAGTTTGCATTCCTCTGTGTAATGCCATACTTATACAGATGCTTCATAATCTGCTAGTCATGCTAGTATGACTGTCATTACAGGTATCCTAACCCAATCATTAGTAACAGTTGTCATAATATAAATATTACATAGATGATTATCCAAATTTTTACCATCGATAGGATTTGAACATCTAACCTATCACTTGAAAAGTTGACAATCTGACTACTTTACTAGGTTGCCACATTCCTTACAAAACAGTTGTTATCAATAACTACTGACCTTAGTAAAAGCAAAAAAAAAATTTTAAAATAAAACATTCAAGCAGAAATGTTAAATATAACAATTAGTAAGAAAGCTTTAAACAAATTTTTTTTAAGTATCTCTGTTGCTTTAGAAGCTAAAAGTGCAAGTGACACTCTTTTATTAAGATATTATAATATTAAAATATTATAAATAGTTTATATATAGAAGGGTAATAACTTAGTAAAGTGGATAAGTTGTTAACTTCTTTTTTTTTTTTTTTTTTCTTAAGCAGTCATGCTAGTGCTTTATTAAGATTTTGGAATTACATTTGCAATTACATAAATATCCTTAACTACTAAGCCCAGCATCACTTGGCCACCCTAATGGTACCTAAATGCGACCTGCTGCATTACTTTATACAAAAGTAAGCTGCTCATCCAACTACTTAAAGTCCATAATAAAAGAGTCTTCTCCCTTTCATGACAAGCCCTAAAATTGTTTTCTGTGCTTTTTTTCTGATTTGTTTTTCTTTTTCTTTCACCTTCTGTTTTTTTTTCTCTATGGTTTGCTGATTTGGTTTTTCTTTTTTTTTTGGTGCTTCCTTCTCTTTTTCTTTTCTTCTTTTTATCCTACCCGTTATTCCTTTGTTTTTCTCTCATTTATTAATTTTCTTGCATCAGATTCTTCATATTTGTTTATAGAATGTATTCCAGGCCATTCTTGCTACTATATTTATAAATTGCTATCTTGATTTTGTATTTAGGAGCTGTCCCAATCTGTCTTGTATTTTTCTTAGAATGAGACCTTTAATTAGTGACTTTCTTATTTTGATTTCTTCTGCTTCTGTTTTCTTAAAGAGTGCTATGTATAATATATATAATAGAACTCAAATTTTTTTTTCTTCTTTTAACCCCTTCCAGGCTGTTGCAATAGTTACCTTTTGGATTCTTTTCTACAGATTTCTTTGTTCTTTACATGCTGCCAAGTGTGTCTATGTTTTTTTTGTTTTATCTTGGCACATTTGGCACTCCGTCATTGTATATATGTCTGGTCTTCTTTTGTTAAGTTCTTCTAGAGTTGGAAGTTTATTCATTATGCACTTTATAAATGCACTTCTTCTAGCACTACCTCTTCTTGTTGTACAGTGTACTCCTTTAGATATCTTCAGTCTATTTCAAAAATATGACCAATCATATATTGTAACTTCTCCTTCCAATTCCAATTCTCTAATTGCTTTTGTTTCTTTCCATTCAGCTTCTATTTTTGCATTCATTATCAATTTGCAAAGCAGTCTTGCTAGTATGTTAGTACATTTGTTTTCCTACTTTAGGCAGTACTTTATCTCCTTGCAACTAACTTTTTCGATCTGTATTATTTTTTTACTTGTTGCACCTTTTTTTGCTAAACTATTAGCTTTATTATTCTATTTATCTTTACTGTGACTTTTAACTTTAATAAACTCTATCTGAATTTTCTTTGTTATAATAAGTTCTCTAATTTTCATTATCCATATTGTATTCTTCTTTTTTAGGATCTTATCTCTGCATATTTGTCCTAAACCTCTACCAATGTTTCTTATTGCTGCATTGCTATCTGTATATATCTCTACTTGCTTCTCTCTTGGTATCATTAAAATTGCAGCCCATATTGCTACTAACTCAGCTATTGTCAATGTTTGCTATCCTTTTAAGCCTAATGCTATCTCTTCTTCTGACCATTCTTGTGTTTTATTTGTTTGCACCCACCCTATGCCTATATTATTTCTGCTTTTCGTATCTTCTCTAGTCTTTAGATTTGTTGCTCTATCTGTATATATTATATACTTGTTCTTGCTTTTTATGATATTTCTTTCTAAAACTTCTACTATTTCTTGACTAATGTTGTCTTTTAACCTTTGTTATTTGATTATTTTTACTTCTGGTTCTTCTATTGTTTTTAAACCCTCAAGTCTCTGTTCTCCTATCACTGGTTTGTTCGTCATTTCTATTATTTAATCTAATGCTACCTTAATCTTGTTGCTGCATTTTTCTAGTAATGCATTCAGAATCATATTAATTCTGTTATTTACTCTTATTCACTGTTGGTAGCTATTTTCTTGGTGTTTTTCTTTTCTTATATAACACTTGCATCTGCTAATTTCAGTCACTAGTTCACTTTCTTTATTCTGCATTTGTCAATATTCTATTAATATTTTTTTCTTTTTCTTCTTGACTATCTTTTCTAACTATTGATTGTTTTGTGCACCATATGCTATCCATTCTTTCTTTCTTTTGTCTTCTGAAATATGCTTCTATTTTATCTGCATTGCTTGTGTATTTTGTCTGATTGTTCTAAATTGCCTTTTAACTTCTCTATCTTCTGGTCTAACAAGTATTTTTAGCTCTATTGCTTTGAACTATACTGCTTTTTTTCTCTTACTTGATAGACCTTGATAGCTTTTTAGTTGCTGCCAAGTAATTAATTTCTCTTCTTTTATGTTTATTAGTTGGTTTAGATATATTAAGCCTGCTTTATTTATTCTTGTACCACTTTTTTTCTGCAACTGCATATCTATAAGTTTTTTTATTTTGGTTTCATATCCGAACATTGTCTATAAGTTGCTTTCTGTTCTTATATTTATATTAAGTTTTTTTGCTTTTAGCAATATCAAATAAGCTAAATTACTTTTCTAATCTTCTATATTTTCTAATATCTCTTTTATTTTCCATATATCTTCCATTAAACCTGCTCTCTGGCACTCTTGTGTTATTCTCAGTTTTGTTAGCTATCCAAGACTATCTTGTTTGTTTAATCTTGCTATTAGGCCACTTATTTGTTTTGTTGTTAATTCTTGTCGTAATGTTCTGCAGCCACTAAGATTTTTGTATTTTATTACACAGTTTTCTAATGTTTTTTGCAGGTTGCTCTTTTGCTTTGCTAAACTTATAATTGGTTGATATATTTTATTTATACTTCTTTCTGACATTTTTGTTAGTTGTAACATGTAACTTAGTTTTGGTATTATTACCATATTGTTTATATATGCAATTTGACTCGTTGTCATCTTTTTGTATCTAAGATCTCTTATTGTTTGGCTGATTATTTCTTTAGCTTTCTTTTTTACTAGCACTTCACTCATTCTGTTATTTAGCCATATCTCTAGTGAGTGAACTATCTTGTTCTTTACTTCTTTTATTATCTTGCTTTCTCTAAAGATTACTTCTCTTTTCTCTTTTTTTAATTTTGTGTTCATTATCAAAAGCTTTGATTTGGTTCTATTTATCTCTATATTATTCATCTTGAAGAATTCTTCTGCTATTTCTAGTGTTATTATTAGCTGTTTTTTACTGTTTGCAATCCATATTGTATCATCTGCATATGCAATGGCTGCTTGGTAGTGCTTTGCAATGTTGCTGCATTGCATTCCTTTTTTTATCTGCTGTTCTACTATATATTCTAAGTTTCTATCTTCTTGTATTCTCTCTAACAGTAGATCATAAAAAAGCTGCCATATTAATGGAGATATTACTTCTTCTTGATCTATGCTATCTTCTGCTGTTATCTCTTCTGTTAGGCCATATGCTATAATAATTTTTAGCTGCCTATTATGAAATAAGTCCAGGATGTATTTTATTGTTTTTTAGGCACTTTAACTCTTTGCAGTGCTAGTTCTAGACTCTTAAGTAAAACTGAGTCAAATGCTTTTTTTATGTCTTGCAGAAGTATCCATACTTCTTTACCCTTCTCCTTTGCTTTTTTTATTATCATATTGAGGATATATACCGGTTGTTTTGTTGAGTTGCTTAGAAGGCCTGCGTAATTTGGTCCTTTAAGTATTTCTTTTTTTGTAAACACTTTGGCAAGCCTTTTTGTTATCACTTTCATTACAACTTTCCTAAATGTTTCTATTAATGCCATTGGTCATATATTGTTTAAACTATATTTTCACTCAACATCCTTGAGTATTGGGTAAACTTGTGCTATCTTCTATTTCATTGATATCTTTTCTTCTTCTAGACATAGGTCTGCAAAGCTTCTAAATATTTCTTGTGTTTTCTTTTCTGCTTATTTTATCAGGATGTAACTTATGCCTGATATGCCTAAAGCTATTTCTGTTTTTAGTTCTCTTAAAGTTTATTCTCATTCTTTTTTTTCAATTTTCCTTTCCACTTCTGTATACCATTCCTTTTCGATGTTTCCTCATGGTTTATATATTTCTTTCCACTCTTTTGACATTTCTTCTAATTTTGTATTTCTTTTCCTGAATTGTTTTTTGTAATATTCTGCTACTTCTATCCTAACATCTTCTGGGCTTGTTAGTAAATTCACTTTTTCTTCAATTTGTATGATAACTCTGTCAAGTGTTATCTTCTTATAAGGCTTATTCAGGAGACTCACTATTATCTTTCCCTGATTTGTTTTGATCATTTCACATCTTTTGTCTATATTCTCTTCTATTTGTTTCCTTTGTGTATACTCTCAGTTCATCTTTTTTCTTTCTTTTAATAGCTTTCCCCAACCTTTTATATCTTCTATCCACACATTTGACCATTTTCTTTGTAGTTTTAGCAATTTTGCATTGATTTTCTTGCCTAGTATTTTTAATTGTTCATTTACTTCACTTCTTTCCTCCTTCATTATTGCTTATGTTTTCTTCACTTTTGCATACTTGATTAGTTTCTGTAGCTTGACAATGTTTTTTCCTTATTGCTGTTCCTTCTGACTTCTTCTTCTGTTAGTTGTCATGTTAAATACTTTTTTCTTAGGTATGTGTTTACTTGCTACTGTAATAATAGCTTCTTCTATTATGTCCTATATATTGTTTATCTTCTCTGTTTTCCTCTTCTCATTATGTTTTTTTTTGTAAATGTTTTTTAGAACTTCTTTCTTTTCTAGCTGATTTTGCAACTCTTGTGCATAATTTTCCTAATCTTCTAATTTTACTTGATCATATAGATATATTGTTTTTGATTGTTTTTTCCTTTTAATCTCTGTCTTGCTTTTAGCTGCTATCATGTATTTGATTCATATTTCTACTGTTACTATCTTGTGGTCACTCTCTGTAATTTCTTCTGTCTCTTCAACTTCTGCCTTTTGTAGGCCTAAGGCTAAACTCTCTGATATCCATATATAATCAATTCTTGTTGCTGCTTCTTTATTCAACCACGTGTACTGCTGACTTATTGGATTCAAGTCTCTATATGAGTCTCTAAAGTCTTGGTTTTTCATTCAATTGAAGATTGGTAGTCTTTTGTAGTTTGTTGTTTGTGAATATTGTCTGTCTAGAGTATTGTTTACTGTATGATTGAAATCTCTTATTACAATAAATTGTGTTTGTCTTTTCCTTTTTAAAACTGTTTTTATAATTTTTTGCTGAATGTTTTTTCCTACTATTTTGTTATTTGGTGGCATATAAACTGCAATCACTACTAATTCCAATTGTTTGAAATATAGTGTAATTTCTATCATATATTCACTTATTTTCTTGACAGCATCTATATGCTTCTCTCATTGTTTGTCGACCATAATTCTAATACCTGACCCTTTCTTCTTATCTTCTGTTGCACTTGTTCAAAAACTTGCATATCTTTTGTTTGCTGCATGTGTTAGAAATTTTTCTTCTCTTTCTGTAAGATTCATTTCTATAATTTCTATTATTGAAATTTCTTCTTCTTCTGCCCAGTTGAGCAGATTTTCTAGTTTCCAACCTTTGGTTTTGAGTCCATTAATATTATGACATGTCACCTTTATTTCCTTTTTTTTCTCTTTCCATTTTTTTTTTAAAGGTCTTCATTTTGTCTTAATACTTCCTATTTTTCTTTTTTCTCTATTCGACTCTTTATCTTCTTGACAAGAAGACTTCATTTCTCTTCTTTTCTCAAACATCTCTCTTTCCTCTCATAAAAAATTTTCGATTTCCTTGTCTAAATTCATTGGTTCAACTGTGGCACCTTTAGGAGTGATTAGGTTAATCTATCACATTTTTTTTCTCTTTCTTCTCTAGTTTTTCTAATCTTTCTAGTATTCGGCCTAGGATATTTTTAATGTGAGAGTTTCCTTTTTGATGTTAAGTCTGGGTTGCTGTTTTCTTTTTACTCCTTTCTCGCTTCTAGGTTTCAGTTGTTAAGCTTTTTTTATCTTCTTCATATATATTATTTTTGTTGATCTTCTTTTCTCATCTATTGCTTCTATTATATCTGTATTCCTCTATGTTAGAGATTTCATTAATATTATCATTATTGATGTATTTTATGTTTGTGTTTTCTTTTTTATACTTTTGCTAAAAAAGTAGATAGTTGTTGAATCTTATCGACTTTGTCTGTGCTGCTTCCATTTCTTCTATTGATGCAAAAGTAATTGTTGCCAATCTTCTTTGATTTTCATTTCTGTTAAGTAGTATATATACTTATCTTGCTCTTCTTTTCTTTAGACAACGTAATAGTAATACTTTTGATGCATTACCTAGGAGCTCTGTTAACCTTGTTGTAAATTGACTTTGCATATTACATTGATTATAATCTTTTTCATCTAATGTTACTCTTGCTAGTCTATATACTCCTATTGGTAGTGATCATGGAATCTTTTCTTTTTCTATTTTTTTTGTTTTAACTACTGCTAATGCTTTGTACTTAGATCTTTTAATATATTCTATTTGAGCTTTTTTGATGTTTTTGCACATATGTTTTACTTCTTTTGTGTTGATATTTGTTGAAAGTTTCCATATTATTATATGTAATACTGCTTCCAAACCCTTCTTTGTTAAGTGTTTCGCTTCTTCATAGTCCACTTCTTTTTGTCTAGTATAATTATTTGACTTTTTTTCTTCTCTTTCTTTGTCTTTATATGCTTGCTAATACTGCTTTCTTTCTTGTCTTTTTGGTTCTTCTGGAATAATTTTAAGCCATTTACCTTCTTTTTCTTTAATTCTTTCTATTGCTGCATTTTTACTAAACTCACAGTCAAAGTTAACTTCTGTCCAACTATTATCTTTCTTAAAAACTTCTTAAATTAATTTGATGTGATGGTTTTCTCAAAAGATCTATTAGGTATATTTTAATCTTTCTTTCTTGTTTTCTCCTAATACTATATACATTGGAATATTCACTTTAAAAGATTTACTTTTGTCACATATACGGTTTTTCGATGACTATTGACTATTCTCAATTGTGTCTGTGAGTGTTAGTGTTTCTTAATTCTTTTCCTTTGCTTTTAGCTCTATCATTTTCTTATCTATATCTTCGATGTTTTTCTTTAGGTTGTATATTCTGTTATCTATTGATGTTTCTTGGTCTTCTTTAGTTTGTTTTTCTTTACTGTTAGTCTTTTCTTTTGTTGTACTCGCTGATGACATTTCTGAAACTGTATCTTGAGAGTTATTAGAACTTGGTTATTGTGTAATTGAAATACTTAGTTCTTTTATTTGTCCTATAACTCTCTTTAGATCTTGGTTTATCTTTTCTTTTTTACTTATTTGTTCTTGGCTTCTTTCTTCTTTTTCTGGCATGGCAATTTTTTTCTTTTCTGCTTCTTTAATCTTTCTGGTTTTCTCTGTTTTTGTTTCTTTTTTAATTGTTTCTTCCTCATTAAAATTCATTTGAAGATTGAAGAAGTCTGGGTTCACATCTATTGCTAATAGCTTTGTTGCCTATTTTTCAATGATATTATATAGCACTGTGCACACTTCAGCTATTCTAAGTACTTCAATAATTTGGCTATAAAGAAGTAAATCCTTTACTGTAATATTTTTCAGATCATAAACTGCTAGATCTTTTGCTATATATTCTAGATTATCCAGATTTCTAATACATTTTGACAAAATCTTATCTAGTATCTTGCTATCTATATGTCTACAGTTTTTATCTCTGAACCCACTAATATGTTGAATTAAATCTGTATCCAATAGCAATCCTATTCTTGTTTGTACTTCTATTTCTAGACTTTTTTGTTGCTCATCTATCTATTTAGTGGCTGTGTTTATACTTGCCTATATTTTCTAATATAGTTGTTTGTTGTTTTTTTGTTGTTAACTTCTTAAATAATAGGTTAAATGTTTAAATTTTATTAATAACAAAAATTTGAATAATTATCTATATAATATTTGTATTATAGCAACTGTTTCTAATAATTAAATTAAGATGCCTGTAATCATAATTGTATTAACATAACTAGCAAGTTATAAAGCATCTATATAACTAGTTATATAAAGAAATACAAACTAGCATTAGGCAGTACAAACTCTTGATAAGTTCTTGTGGCTATATAAATCTGTTAAAATTGAAAACCAAAAGGTTTATTTGGAAAAATCTGAATAGAGAGGTAACACAGATCTTTGACAATATTACTGTAAAGGCTAAACTACTAAAAATAAATACCAATATCAAAGTACTCAAATAGGCAAAAATCTCCAGATTAAGAGACTTAAAAGTACTACTAACTAGGCTGTTAAAATGAATAAAAAAAATAGATATTAGACCAACCTGATATATTAATGAACTGGTTATAATCCTATTTGAATTAAGAGTTTAAAAAACAAACAAAGATATATTAAAGTACTAGAAATATGCTATAAAGTAAATGCTAGAATTTGAATAAATTCTACAAAAGTATAGTGATTAAAGATAAGATTTTAATTGCAAGTGTTGGTTCTACATAGCAATATTTAAATCAGCTATAAAAATAGATACAGAAGGCTTTAGAAAATTTTTCTTAAGAATAAAATAGTTCTAAAGTTGAAACAATAATCTAGATATAACCTAGTAATATTAATACAGATGCAAATTCAAAAGGTTTAAAATAAAACACCTAAGCAGTAATATTAGATATAACAATTAGTAAAAAACTTTTGAACAGGCTTCTTAAATTAGTAATATAAAAAACTTATATATGTAACTAATGTATATTCTTTTTGTAATAGTTTATAGAATTATATTACCAAAAAAGTTATTAATAAAAGTCAAAAGACCAAGAAGGTCATCTTAAAAAAAAAAAATTAGTTTATATACAAGATATAGTAACTTAGTAAAATGGATAAGTTGTTAATTCTCAAGTAAAAATTTATATTATAACAACTGTTTCTAATGATTAGATTAAAATACCTATAATAGTAATTGCATTAATATAACTGGCAAATTATAAGACATCTGTATAACTAATTATATAGAGAAATACAAACTAGCATCAGATAGTGCAAACTCTAAATAAGTTTTTGTAACTATATAAATTCTTGTAATTAGAAAACAAAAGGTTTATTTAAAAAGACTTGAGTAAAAAAATAGCATATATATATATTTTTTTTTAATATTAATGATGAGGCCATGCCTCTATCTTTATTGAATATTTAATTAAGATTTTACATGAAGTACAATTCTGCTTTTAAAATATTAT
>CAJVQA010004597.1:0-17342 GCA_910591915.1 Cetraspora pellucida
AGACAAGTAAAGAAGAAACACTCACCTACGGACCCAAACCACCGACCAAATCTAAACGCCTCTTTTCGACTAAGCCAACCGTAGGTAACACCAGGTTTTGGATTGTGGAGTGCCTGACTCGCCGTATTGCCCGATTTCAATATATTAAAGTTTTTGAATTGATTAGATTGGTCAGTAATATATAGTTATTTGTAAAAATATTCCATTATCTGGTTTAAATTTAATGTGCCAGCTTCTGGGCCCCGTAAGGGCCCAGAAATGGTACGTTAAATTTAAAGCCAGATAAGTAAGTTATTGGTGCGTGGCATTCAATAACGGTATAGTAAGCTATCGGATAATAGATAGTTATTTTTATATTAAGTTTTCTTTTTTGAATTGTTACTCGTGCAAATGAGTAAATATGATCATGATACGTATGTAGAAAATGTTTTTTTGTATCAAATATTGATACGTATTAGATATCAGATATAAGTTAAGTATGGGTATTATGACGCATTACCTACTGTATTATTGCGCAGTTGCGATATCTCGTGATCCAGTGATCAGAATCGGATAATTTTTATGCCATTAGATTCATCTCGAGACGAATCGAATGGTATAAAAATCATCCGATCCTATTACTGGATCATGAGATATCTTCATTTAAATAACAGGTTTATACTTTAGTTTTCTTATAAGAAATCATTGTAACATGCTAAAATTAATCGTTTTTACTAAGTAAATCAATCTTAGTGCATTAAGTAAAGTTGTTCGCAATGCAAAGTTCTACATAACATAGAATTTGGTAAATTTTGAATAGCTTTTTATTAATACACTTTTTTTTTTTTATAAATTTTTGCACTAGTGATATGTATAATATGATGCAAAATTATATAAAATAAAAGTAAATTAATAAAAAGTTATCCAAAATTTACCAAAATTATATATTATATAGAACTTGCATTACAAACAATTTTACTTTATGTATTAAAAGATCAAATTAGTATGTTATTATAACTTCTTACAATAAGACAATTATAAACCTAGTTTTTTTATTTAAATGAAGATATTTTATACTTCAGTAATTAGAATTAGATGATTTTTATATCATTGATTAATCTTAATAAGATAAAAATCTAATGGTATAAAAATTATCTAATTTTGATTACTAGATCACAAATTATTAATTATAAAATTTATATAAATTATAATATCTATATTATATTATTTTTTATTATTTTTTTAAATAAATATATCTTATAATTTAGATATCAGAATTAGATAATTTTTATATTATAGAATTCATCTCAATAAGACAAATAGAATAGTATAAAAATTATTTAATTCTAATTACTAAATTATAAATTAATAGTTGTAAAACTTATATACAGTATATTATAATATTTATACTTATTTTATAAACTAAAAATTAAAAAAGTGTGGTAACTTAGTAAATAAATAAGTTGTCAACCCTCCAAATATTAGATTGGATGTTCAAATTTCATTGATAGCAAAAATTTGAATAATCACCTATATAATACTTATATTATAATAACTGTTTCTAATAATTAGATTAAAATACCTGTAATAATAATCACATTAGCATAACTAATAGGTTATAAGACATTTGTATAACTAGTTATACAAAAGAAATACAAATTAGCATCAGGTGGTGCAAAATTTTAGATAAGTTCTTGTAGTCATATAAATCTATTGAAATTGAAAAACAAAAAGTCTATTTAGAAAGACCTAAGTAAAGAGATAATACAAATTCTTGATAATATTATTGTAAAGATTAAACTACTAAAAACAGATACTAATATCAAAGTATCTAGATATACAAAAACTTCTAAATAGAAGTATTACCAATCAGGTTATCAGAATAAACAGAAGGAAAAAGATATTAGGTTGATCTGATATACTGATAAACTAATTATAATTCTACATAGATTATTTAAATTGGGAGTTTAAAAAATAGACAAAAATATACTAAAATACTAGAAATATGTTATAAAGAAGATGCTAAAATTTGAATAAACTTTATAAGAGTATAGTAGTTAAAGATAAAATTCTGATTATAGTATTAGTTCTGTTACAATAATACTAAGTCAGTTATAAAAATGAACAGAAGGTTTCAGAAGATTTATTTTAAAGATAAAATAGTCCTAAGAGTGAGATGATAACCTGAACATGATTTAGTAATGTTAACACAAATTGCAGACTTAGAAGATTTAAAATAAAATATATAAGTAAGAATATTAGATATATTAATTAGTAAAGATCCTTTGAACAGATTTATTAAATAAATAATATAAAAAATTATATGAGTAATCAAAAAATTATTAATAAAAGTCAAAAGATCAAAAAAATTATTTTAATAAAAAAATCAA
Source organism: Cetraspora pellucida (assembly GCA_910591915.1). Classification (NCBI taxonomy): domain Eukaryota; kingdom Fungi; phylum Glomeromycota; class Glomeromycetes; order Diversisporales; family Gigasporaceae; genus Cetraspora; species Cetraspora pellucida. The sequence continues at coordinate 2,370 of CAJVQA010004597.1, forward strand.
ATAAATTAAAATTAATTAAATTAATTATAAAAGAATATTATATTAGCTAGGTTTTAATCTTTTAAAAAAAGATATATGGCAATCTAGTGAAGTGAACAAGTTGTTAACTCCAAGTGGTAGATCTAGTGTTCAAATTCCATAGTGGTGAAATTTGGAAATTATATCTGTGTTATGATAACTGTGTTTTGTTGATTAGTTAGACAGAAGTAATGATCTGTAATCTTAGAGACACCATCTTAAATGAGAGCTCAGAGCATCTATATAAAATGTAATATTATATATACATATGGAATGTTAATAACCAGTGTTGCATAAGACTCTAGTGCAAACCCACAATAAGACCACTAGACACATAACATTAAAAAACTGAAGCACAGAAATCCACTTAAAAATTCTAAGTAAAGAGGTAACATGAACTTTCAATAATACTATCAAATTATCGAAAGGTTTCAAAAAAGAATTTTAAAATAACTAAAACAGATCAAACAACAATATGTATAGAAAAGCATATACCAACTAGATCATTAGAAACCATTAGAGAAAAAGGATCTTAGGATACCATACCAAGCCATCTGGATTGGTAGTTTATAAAGTCTTGTAGATCTTGTAAATTCAGTAGTAGAAGATGAAACTTAGAAAAAGAAGGTATTAGAGTTCTAGTGAACTTTACAAGAATATAGTAGTTAATGGTTAGCTCTAACTGCAAGTGATAGTCTAGGCTAGAGCAATACTGGGTCAGCTGTAAGTATAGAATACAGAAGGCTCTAGTAGACTTAGTATAAAGTTAAATATGACTTAGTAATCATGATATATTTGCAATAACACTGCAATTAATAGAATAGAGATAAATATAGGAACTAGAGTATTTAAATAGAGAACTTACAAGTGAGTTTTAGGTATGACAACTAGTATAAAACCTTCAGACAGACTACTTAAAGTAGACAATGACTAAAGTTGTACAAGTGATTAGTTGTATACTTTTTTCATGATTGCCTCTGTAGCTATTATACATAAAAGTTATATGCTAACTAATTATTAATAAACTTCTAGGTTGCAATTACTTATCTTAATATTAAAAAAAAAATAATAATTTTTTAAAAAATTTATATAAATTATTAAATATATATAAAAATAATAATATATATATATATATATATACTTGAAAAACAGATATAATGATTTTTATATTTTATATATAATGATATATTGTTAACTATTTATTAAATATTTATTAGAAGAATAATAATTCTAATGTAGTAGTTAGATTGTTATCATTCAAGTAATAGGTTTAGAGTTCAAATTCTATTAACAGTAGAATTTTGAAAAAATAATCATATTTTGGCAACTTGAAGTTGTAACTCTATAATTCTAGTTATATTAAAACTAATTTTAAAAATATACAATATTATATAAATAAATTTAAAAAATATATATTTTATAAGAAATATTATTTGAAAATTCAAAAAGTGTGATAACCTAGTAAAGTAGATAGGTTGTCAACCTTCAAGTAGCAGATCTAGAGTTTAAATCCTAGTGATAGCAAAAATTTGCAATTTTTTCTGTATTACAGCTAATTGTCTTCTGTAATTAGTTAGAATAAGATACCTGTAACCCATGTTATATTAGCATAACTGAAAAGTCTAGGCACTTATACAATAAGAGAACACAAACTGGTACTGGGCAGTATAAACTCAAGATAGGTTCTTAGGTCGTGTAAATCACAGAAACCAAGTAAGAAGATAGAAGCCCACTTGGAAAATCTGAATAGAAAGGTAACCCAAATTTTTAATGATGCTACTGTAAAGACTAAACTTATAAAACAGAATAAAACTTATGAAACTGGGCAAATGTGCTGATCTTTGAAAAGGGACTGGATGAACCAACTAGGCTATCAGAATTTCTGAGTTTCAAAAAAAAAGAGTACATGCTAGCAAACATATAAACCAGAGGTATAGTCTTACTCTAACTTTCTAGACTATCTGGAATAGCAGCTTGGTAAAACTTGAGTGAATACCAAAGTAGTAAGAATATGTTGTGAAGTCAGTACTAAAGTTGGAATAAACTCTACAAGGGTATAGCAGTTTAATAATACACTCTGATCACTAGTATTAGTCTTGACTATAGCAAAACCAGGTTAGCTATAAGTATGGGATACAGAAGATTCTGGAAGGTTTAGTACAAGATCAAAGATTCTTCATATGAGTAAACTGCTTTAAAAACTTAGTGGTCATGACATATTTTAACTGGTATTGGCCAGAGTTGTTGGTAGGCAAAGGTAAATAGGTGAATATAAAAACAGAATAGTTAAATAAGAAATTTACAAGCAGATTCCAGATATAGTAGCTAGTGTAAAACCTTTGGGTGGACTACTTAAATTAGACAATAACTAAAGTTGTATGAGTGGCTAGTTGTACACTCTTTTCATAGTTGCTTTCTGTGATTATAAAGCATTCATTAGCCAAATATACTACTAATAAAATTCTGGGTCGCAAGTATTTACCTTAATATTTAAAAAAAAAAAAAAAATTATTTGAAAATTCTAAGTAAAGAAATAGTATAATTTTTAATAGTACTATTTGTAAAAATTTTAATCTAAAAAAGTAAACTTATAATAAATAATCTGTATAAACAAAAACCCTTAAGTAAAAAAGCTTTACTAATTATTAATCTAAATATAAAATTGTATTAGACAGAATTTACTAAATTGGTAGTATAAAAAGATTTGCAAAAATTGACAAAGCACTAGTAAGGCTATAAAGAAACTACTAAAGTTGTATAAACTTTATAAAAGTATAGTAGCTTAATAACTAATTCTGATTATAAATATTAGTTCTAGTTATAGTAATATTAGATTAATTATAAATAGAAATACAGAAGTTTTTAAAAACAATGTCCTAAGGATGCAAGTAAAATACTACTATTCTAAAAATATAAATAAGTATTTGTTACCTTTTGACTGACATATGTATCAGAAGATATTGCAGTAATATAAAATAGATTATATTACAGAGAGTTTAAATAAATAATACATATATTTGAGTTACAAGTATAGCATTTAGTATAGAATTTAAATGTAAATAGACTACTTAAATTAGACATCAAAATGTATATTTAACTAACTATGCTCTCTAATATAAGGTTTCTTAAAATTATTGTGTTCTAATATTGAATAAAACTTCTAGTTTCAAAAAGGCTAAATTTAAAAAAAATTAAACATTTATTATAAATAGAAGTATAAACAAAACTTTAAAATAATTATCAAATTAGTAAATTAAATAATAGTTTTAGTTATATATAAAATTTATTATATAAAAATTTTTTATAGATTTTTAACAATTTAGTAATTTAAAATTTTATTTTTTATAAATTATTTTTTTATTTATCTTTTTTTTTAACTTTGGTAATCTTAGTATTACTTTTTATTAAGTTACTATTTTTTTATACTAAAATATTTTTAGATATTAATATATTAAGCTGATATTTTGTAATTATTTCTATAAACATTTCAAGCAATCTGTTTGCACTAGTTATTTAATTTTTTTAAAAAAAGATCTAAAAATGCATCTAATTATTATTTTACAATAAAATATTACTAATTTAATAATATTTTTTTATAATAAAGTAAAGAAAATAAAAAAGTTTTATAAAAAAAAGTATAAAATTATAAAGTAAACAATAAAAAATACAAAACAAGAAATAAAAAAAAATAATAATTAAAAAAAAAAAACAAAACTTGCATCTTACAACTATTAAATAGTTACAATTATAAGCCTATATTAAGTTTTAAAAATTATAAGCTATATTAAATAAAAACAGTTTTATACTTTTTTTATTTTTTTTTAAATATTAATATAAGTACTTGCAACTTAGAATTTTATTAATAGTATATTTAACTAATAGTTTTATGACAACTACAGAGAGCAATTATAGAAAAAATATACAACTAGTTACTTATACAATTTTAGTCATTGTTTAATTTAAGTAATCCATCTGAAAGTTCTATACTAGCTATTATATCTAAAACCTATTGTAAGTTCTTTATTTAAATACTCAGTTTCTGCATCTATCTATCTACTCCTGTCTACTAATAACTCTGACTGATGCCAGTATAAATATGCCATAGCTACTAAGTCTTTAAGGCAGTTCATTTATATAAGGAACCTTTGACCTTATACTAAATCTTCTAAAATCTTCTGCATTCTATTCTTATAGCTAACTTGGTAACACTATAGTCAAAACCAATACTTGCAGTTAGGACATATCATTAAACTGCTATGCTCTTGTAGAGTTCATTCCAGTCTTGATACTTACTTTACAACATATTCTTATTACTTTAGTATTCAATTCAAGTTCTATTAAGCTTTCAAATTAGATAGTTCAGAAAGATAGATATAACTATACTTTTGTTTTACATGATCTTCTAATATGTAATTTTTTTCTCTAGTATATTATTCTAGCAGTCTGGCTGGTTCTATTTAGCCCCTTTACAAAGATCTGCTTTTTGTCTAATTTTACAAGTTTTAGCTCTATTTCATAAATCTAGTTTTTACAATAGTACTATTAAAAGCTCAGATTATCTTTTTATTTAGATTTTTCAAGTAGGCTTCTGTTTTTCTGGTTTCTATAATTTATATGGTCTAAGAACTTATTACAGGTTCATATTATCTAATACTCATTTGTGTTTCTTTATACAAGGTTGTATAAATGTTTAGATCTTTTAGTTATGCTAGTATAATATGAGTAACAAGTATCTGATTCTAACTAATTTTAGATAACAATTAATTATAATATAGAAAGAATTGCAAATTTTTCACTATTGCTGAGATTTAAACTCTAGACTTGCTACTTGGAGATTGATAACCTATTTATTTCACTAAGTTACTATACCTTATTACTTTTTTTATTTACTAGATTATTTAACAAAAAACTTTATAAAAAAACTTTAACTTAAATATAGAATATTAATATAAGATATTAATTAGCCTGAAGTTAATATTTTATAAGTTTTTAGTAATCTGAAGCATTATATAATTTATATTTATATTGTTATATTGTTTTTAATCTGTATTACCAATTATTCTGTTTAGAAAAATAAATACTGCTGACTGTTTTAGCAATTTTATATATTGATTTTTCAGAAAAAATAAACTAGATTATTCTTAAAAAAATAAAAGATAACAAAATTTTATATGCAGTTCTTTATATAAGTTTTACAATTTTATATAATAGTTTTTTTAAGTTTTTAATAGTTCTAATATAAAGTTTTTTATAATTATTTCTAAAAAAAATTTTCTAATTTGATTGCTAAATAAAGAAAGATGTTTACTAAAAAAAGAAATTTAATCTTTTTTTAAATTACTACAAGTATGTCTGTTTTTTAATATTTTATATCTGTTTGATTTTATTAACAAAAACCTATTTTATATAAGACTGAAGATATTATTTTCTTGTTTTTGCTATAGCAGTTTTTTGTAATTTAGTTTATTGTTATTATTAACCAAAAAATTATTAGAAAATATTATCTATTGATTTTCTTTATTTATTAAATAAATTATTAAACAAATTATTAAATAATTTATTTACTTCTATTTTATTAAATATTATCTATTTATTTACTAAATTTTCTTTTATTATTTCTAAAAATGAACATATCGAACTCTTTCCACTTATCACTTGTACACAAACTGTAGAAAAGCAATTTAGAAGTTTACTGCAAAATGGCTGTTTAAACTAACTTTACAGGTTTAGAAAAAAAAATAGAGCTCACAAAGAAAGTATAACAAGAGCCAGAAAGAGAAAGTTTAGATAACTGGCCAAGAAGATAGAATAGAAAACATCTTTGTTAATATTACAAAAAACAGAATTGGGGAAATTTACTGCAACCTGGAAATGCAGATCTGTAAATCACTACAACATGTAAATAGAACAACAAGACAAACACATAAATTAGCTAACATGCAAACAAACCCAATTTGGATAGTGATAGACATAAGACAAAAAATTTCAAAACAAAAAGTAATAAACAGGAATTACTAATAGTTAGAGAAAATGAGTAGCACACAAAATTGGAAAGAAAGTCTAATATCAATTTATATCAAGAGAGCATATTGGGCAGCAAACAATATACACAACAAGGTCTTTTTTAACCAAGCAAGCAAAACCTTTGCAACACCAGATAGAAAAGATGAAATTGTTGCTATGCTTACTGAACAAGACCCAATAGAGGTTACACTGCTTTGTATAACTAGAGAGATAATCAAAAAAGCAAAAGAAGAGCAACTAGAAAAGAAAATTAACATCGACAAACAAAGCAAAAAAAATATTATAATTAAAGAACTAGCAATAAAGCAGTCACAGAACAAAGAGAAAGAAACACAATGACAGTTAAATGAAGCAAACAGAGAGCAGAAAGAATCATACAAAGCAATACAAAAAAAAGAAAATAGAAAATAAAAAAACTACTAGAAAAGAAACACAAGATAATATAGAAAGCCCTCAAAAAGAGGTAAATATAGAGGTAGGTATAACAAACAAGAACTAAGACAAAGAGAATTCATCTACCCAAAGAGAAAATGCAGAAGAACAGAAAGAGAAACAAGAACAAAAAAGCATTAGAGAAAGAATTAAAAGAGAAATTAACATAGTCAGAAAACCCTTAGAAAAAAGCATATGGGCTTTAAATAAAAGAAATTGCAACTGAAATAATAGTTTATTTGCTAATATACCAGTGCACAATATACTTGGTGAAATGAAAGAAGATGTATGAAATTTATCAAATGGTCTTTAAAAAATAATATGCATGTTAAAGATATCAGAGAAACCTTTAAAAAAGGAAACTTATAGATAGAAATAGCTTCGACTGTGATTATGAAAAAAATGAAATAATAAAAAGAATCAGCAAAAAGAAGAGTGATTGGTATAAAATGATACCAGAAGAAAAAGATGAAAGTAATAGAAAAAAGCAATCACAAGATAATAAGAGATATTAGAAAATACAAAATAGTGAAACAAAAACCAAAAAAAAAAAAAGTGAATAGAAGAAGAATGAAATCAAAACAGAAGGAAATCAGCATATAATAAGTAAAGAATCAGAGAACACAAACTATATAATGTTTTGGGACCTTCCAACAGACATAAACAAAAAAGAGTTGGAGTATATTTGCAGAAGATTTAGAAAAGCCCATATAGTAAAAATCAAAAGGTCAAAATACAAGGCCTTAGCAATTATACAAATAGAGAAAACACATGAGAAGATGCCATGGGCTATACCAGTAAATAACAACAAACTAGTACAAGTAACTAAAGGAATAGAAGAATACAAAACAAGAGAAGAACAAAAAAGATATATAGCAAAACTGACAGAACTACCAGAAAGTGCCTTAGAAATCTTATTGCTACATAGTCTGAGAAACAAGGAAGTTAAATCAGTTCACATACCTTTAAATAAGAATGGAAACCAAAGAAGGACTGCAATAGTCATATTTGCAACAGAAGAAGATATGAAATTAGCTCAATCTAAACCATTTATGTTTAACAACTTTTGACTTTACTGGGTAAAAGAAGGAAAAGAAGAAACAAAATGAAAAGAAAGTTTTAAACAAGAAAGAGGAAGAAGCTGAGAAAGGTACAGCCAAGTCTCTGTAACAGATAAGAACAATGTCAAAAAAGAAGAGCAAGAATTTAGATTAAATATAAACAAGAGAAGAAAAGAACATAATCGAAGAGTAGAAGATCAAATAATAGCAAACAGAGGTTATACACAAGATTAAATAACAGAAAAAGAAATAAAATATACAAACTTATTCAAAGAAGAAGATAGACCATATAAAAGAAAATCTGCTGAAACTGACACCCAAATACAAGAAGAACTTCTATACACAAGTGACATCCTAAATTGAATTCTGGAAAGACTTGAAAGATTAGAAGGTGCAAGTAATACAACAGGGGGCAGTTTGGCCTACCACTCCTAAGAGCACTACAGTTGAACCAATGAATATAGAGCAGGAAATTAAAAAGTTTTTGCATAGTGAAAGGAGAGTCTTCGAAAGAAGTAACATGGAATCATCTTCTGGTTATAAGAGGAAAACAAAGGCAAAAAGAAAAGAGAAGACAGTAGATATAGAAACACAATATAAATATCTGAAAGACAAATAGAAACAGAGGAAGAAAGAAATTAAGATTGCATATCACAACATTAATAAGCTTAAAACCAGAGGTTGGAAATTGGAAAATCTTATAGAATAGGCAAATAAAGAAGAACTTACAATAGTAAGGATAACAGAAATGAACATTACAGAAAAAGAAAAAAAATTTTTATTATATAATCACAATACACAGTACAAGGGTTACTGGACTAGTGCAGCAACAGACAAGAAAAAAGGATCAGGCATAGGAATACTAATAGATAGTAAATGAGAAAAGCATATAAGAGCAGTTAAAAAAACTAGCGAATACTTGCTAGAAGTAAGATTATATTTTAAACAATTAGAACTAGTAGTATTAGAAGTTTATATCCCACCAAATGACAAATTGATAAGTAAGAAAATTCAGCAAAGAATTGTAGAAATAGTAACAAACAAGAAGAGATGTACAGATATAGTTATATTAGGTAATTTCAATTACACAGTAAATAACATACTAGATAAACAACACCTACAAACAGCAAGTTACAAAAAACTTCTGATATTTAGCTGGCTCAAAAGACAGGACTTTGTAGACTCATTTAGAAACATTCACCTGACAAAAGAAGCATACACATGGTCAAATCAAGAGGCTGCAACAAGAATAGATTACATTTGGTTATTAGAAACACTTGCATCAGGCTTACAAAAGGTGAATATAGAAGAAGTGGAAGGTCTGACAAACAGCGATCACAAAATAATAACAGCTAAAGTATAAGTAAAACATGTAATTGCAAAATGCAGCAAGGCAGAAACCAAATACAAAACCAAACAAAAATGATATACTTATATAATGAGGCAAAACAAAAAGACTAGGAAGAGTATACAAGAGAGCTACAGAATTAGCTAAAATAGAAAAAAGCATTAAGACAACTAAAAGATAATGAAGCAGAAGTAGATTGTAGTGCAAACAAGCTAAATCAAATGTGGGATGCAATAGAAGAGGCTATAATCGAAGCAGTAAACAAACAGATCCTGAAGAAGAAGATATTCAACACAAAGATAAACAGAAGACAAGACCAAAAAAAGACTAAACAAACATGCATATTATTGAACTTCAACAAATAATTAGAAGGGCAAAAAATATGAAAAATCAGAATGTAGAAAATAAAGAGAGAATCGAAATGAACAGTAAACTAAAAAATATAGAGAAAAAATTAGAAGTAACATTACCAAAACTCAATAGACAATGGTCAGAAGCTTGGATAAATGATATCAAAAGTTGACAAAGAATAATTAGAGAGATGAAAAAAGAAGAATAGGAATGAACATAGAGAAAACAAATAGAAGAAAATATAAACAAAAGATGTGAAATGTTAAAACTAATTAAGGACGAATGATTTGAAGTCTACTAAACAAACCATATAAGAAGATTATTCTAGACAGGTTCATAATGCAAAACAAAGAAGAAGTCAACCTAATATTAGAGCCAGACATAATTCTAAATAGTTTGGTAACACACTACAAAAATTAATTCAGAAAAAGAAAAACCAAATTAGAAGAAATGGCAAAAAAATGGAAAGAGATATACAAACTGAAAAAGTGGATCAATAAGGCCTAGTATAAGAAATTAGATGAAGAAATAGAAGAAAAAGAATAGGAAGACATACTCAGAGAACTTAAAGCAAACACAGCCTCAGGAATATTAGGCATAAGCTACATTTTAATAAAATGAGCAGAGAAGAAGTTAGAAGAAATCTTTAAAGCATTTGCAAATCTGATTATAAAAAAAGGAGATATACCAAAAAAGTGGAAAATAGCACAAGTTTATCCAATTCCAAAAGATGTTGAATAGGAATATAGTTTAAACAACATTAGGCCAATAGCATTGATTGAGACTTTTAGAAAAGTTGTTACAAAGATAGTAACAAGAAGACTAGCCAGAGTGTTTATGAAAAAACATATTCAAGGGCCCAAACTTTGCAGGTCTTTCAGGCAACTCTACAGAGCAACCTATACATATACTGAATATGATAATAAAGAAGATACAAGAAAAAAATAAAAAAGTTTGGATACTGTTGCAGGACATGAAAAAGGCATTTGACTCAGTTTCATTAGAAAGCCTAGAATGGGCTCTAAAAAGAGTTAAAATATTACAAAAAACAAGAAAATATATAAACAATATCTTCTGTAAACAGAAACTCAAAGTCATTACAGCTTATAGTCTAACAGAAGAGATAGTAGCAGAAGATAGAATAGACCAAGAAGAGGTGATTTCATTACTAGTCTGGTGTCTCTTTTATGACCCATTATTAAAAAGTATACAAAATGATAAATCACTAAGATATATAGTAAAACAAAAAGTTGCAAAAAGAGCACACAGTAACAGCATTACAAGATATAGACAAGCAGCAATCATATATGCAGATGACACAACATGGATTGCAAACAGCAAAAAACAAATGATAAGAACTTTGAGTATTGCAGAAGAGTTCTTTAAGGTAAATGACATTAAGATAAATGGATCTAAATCAAAGCTTATAGTAATAAATATAAGAATAAAAGAGGCAGAAAGAGAAATTACCTTCGGTCATAGCAAAATAACAGAAGAGTCTAAAAATAAGATTGTAAGATCACTGGGAATCTAACTAAACAGTAAAATAAGAGAATCATTAATATGTAAGAAAGCAAAAGAAATAGTGAGTCAAATAGTTAAAGATTTGAGATACAAAAAAATGACAATGAGCTAGATTGCATATATAAACAATGCAGTAATAATCCCTAAGCTAGGATACCTCTTACAATTAATGAAGATGTCAGAAAAGACAATTGATAAAATATACCAACTATTGATATGCTTGGCTAAGCACAAATGCAATATGATAAAAATATCAAGTAATTGTATGATTAAACATAAAGACCTAGGAAACTGCAAATTACTAAGCCAAGAAATAACAATGAAGCAAATCAGTAGCATCTTCTCAAGACTTAACAGACAAGACAGCCTATGTCTATGTTTATTTTATTTTATTTTGGCATAGCTAGTATTTTGTTTTTGTATATATATTTGGTTTTTTTTTTGTTAAATTCTTTTAAAGTATAATAATTATTTTATTAATTTAAAAAATATTATAATATTTAAAAATACCTTTTTTATAATATTAACCTTTTTGGTTATATAATTATAATTTGTTTTTAATTATATAATACAAAATATTTGATAAGTTTAGGTCTTATAACTTAGTAATTGAGCTTTTAGACTACTATAAACAAAGTTAATAATTTGAGTTAGGCTAAAAACAAACAAGAATTTGTTTTTATAACTTTAAAAAATCAAATAATTAAATGTAAAGCTTTGTAAAATAAGTTTAAATATATATATAAATTTAAATAAAGAAATTTTTAAAAAAAAAACTAAATGTAAAGTATAGATACTATATATAATAATAGTATTATAAAAGGTCTTGACTATATAAAAATTATGTATATAAGTTTTTAAAACAAAAAAATAGCATTAAAATTTATTACCTTTTAGTTAAACAGTACTAATATTTTTATATTTAACTTGTAAAATACTTGTTTAAAAAAATAATTATTAAGTTATATAAAAAAGCTTTACTAAGATGTATAAAAATAGAATTTAATTAAAAGTATTGTTATAGAATAAATTTTATTATTATATTTTAGTATAGTTTCATGAATGTATATTTTATTATTTATTAGCATTATTATTATTATTATTATTATTAGTTATTATTATTATTATTTAGTTATAGTAGGTAGAACAAATATAGTGTTTGACACATGATGCTTGACACTTGCCACTTGACACTTGACGCTTGATGCTTGACGCTTAACGCTTAATGCTTGATGTTTGATGTTTAACACCTAACATCTAATGCTTCACTTTAATAATTATTAAGCTTTGATGCTTAGCTTTAATGATTGTTAATGGATATATAAACCCCAAGAATTTTCCAAAGTTAAGCAAGTCACAAACACCCCTCTCCCTTTATCTTTTAGTTTAGTAACTTCTGTAAAGTGTAAAAGGATTTTTTAGAAACAGAAACCTAATGAATAGCCTTATTCCTTTAATAAAGTTATTATCTTTATTTATAAACTATATTGATATTCCCTCTCTAGGGTAATTCCTACAGGCAAGGTCTATTACTCCCAAGTTAATAAAGTTATAAACTGTTGTATTATCTTAACCGAACTGCCCAGAGAAGGGTATAGTTGCTAAATAGTTAAAGCTACTATACTTCCCTTTTGGACACCGCTATAAACCTGTAAAGGATCCCTGTAGCTATGTCATTGTTATAGTAAGGAGTTAAAGAAGGCCTCCCTACTGTAACAGTATAATTTAAAATAATAAAATAGTAAGAAAAGCAATAAACACAAGAATAACTATAGAAAAGAATTGATTCTACTAAATTAAAAAGTATTTTTAATAAAATATAATAAGAATACTATAAAAGACTAATATATAAAGATAGTTTAATATTTGAGATATATTTCAAAGTACCAAGTCAAACAACAATTACATTTATATAAAAGTTTATAATAATAAAATCTAAAATTTACTAACTTCTAAAATCTATAAGATTTATAATAATACAATATTACTAAAGCTAGTATAACTTTCTGAATATAATTAAAATTGTTTTAAATTAAGTAAATAACATGTTAGAAGTATATAAAGTTTTTGCTTTAAAAATGTCCTTATGAGACTAGATAGATTTTATAACTAAAAATTAAAATTTCTAGATATATAGTAATCAAATTTAAATAAACTTTTTTTTTTTTTATAAAACTCATTTAGTTTTACAAAATAAAAAAATTGTTTAAATTAGATCATTAAATGACTAGAAATTTTAATTTTTAGTTATAAAATCTACATAGTTCTGTAGAATAATTTTTAAAACAAAGACCTTATATATTCTATAGTATTATAATATTACTAAAATTAGTATAACTTTCTGTATCTAATTATAATTATTTTAAATATATATAAAATAAGTTCTAAACTATACTATAGCAAGTAGTACTAAAATAAAGATAACACTTTGTGTTTGTAATAATATTAAGATCTAGAAATACTAAAAGTAAAGGTATGATGATTTAGTAAAGTGGATAAGTTGTTAATTTCTAAATAATAGGTTGAATATTCAAATTTTATTAATGACAAAAATTTGAATAATCATCTATATAATTTTACAGTAACTGTTTTTAATAATTAGGTTAAGATATCTGTAAGAATAATTATATTAGCATGATTGGCAAGTTATAGAGTATTTGTATAAATATGATGTTATATTAAAAAATACAAACTGCTATTAAATAGTGCAAACTTTAAATAAGTCTTTGTAAATTTGTTAAAATTAAAAAACAAAAAGTTTATTTGAAAAAACTCAAGTAGAAAGGCAATATAAATCTTTGACAGCACTACTATAAAGACTAGTCTTATAAAACAAATATCAATGTTGAAGTATTCAAACAAATAAGAATCTCTAAATTAAAAATTTTAAAAATACTATCAACTAGACTGCCAGAATAAATTAAAAAAAAAATATTAAGCCAATATGATATATTAATGAACTAGTTATAGTTCTATTGAGTTATTTAAATTTGAAATCTAAAAAACAGGCAATAATATATTAAAGTATTTTAAATATGCTATAAAATAGATGCTAGAATTTGGTGAACTTTATAAGAATATAGTAATTTAATGACCAACCTAATTGTAAGTATTAGTTCTGTTATAACAATATTAAATTAGTTATAAAAATGAATACAGAAAGCTTTAGAAGGTTTACCTTAAGGATAAAATAGTTCTAAGATTAAAATAATGACCTAAATGTGACTCAATAATGTTAACATAAATGCAGAGTCTAAGTGTTTAAAATAAAACATTTAAGCTAAATATTAGATATAGCAATTAATGAGAAATCCTCAAATAAACTTTTAAATAGTAATATAAAAAAATAACATATATAGTCAATTGTATACTCTTTCTGTAGTAATTTATAAAATTATATTATTAGAAAAGTTGTTAATAAAAATCAAAAGATTAAAGAGATTATCTTAATATTAAAAAAAAAATACTAATAGTAAAAACTTGGTTTAAAATATATGCTACTAGTATCTAAATTAGAAAATTAACAGTAGTACTAAAATCTAAATATTTATAACAAAATTTAAATTATTATTAAAATAGCAAAGGTTAAATTTTTTTATTAAATAAAATAGTTTAATAATAATGTTATTTATAAGTATTAGTTTTAGTTATAGTATGTAAAATATATAATAAAATAATATAAGTATTGTTAAAAATAGTTGCAAAAAAATAATAGTCTATATTAAATTTATATAGTTTAAATTAGATAATAAAATAGTTTTATAAAAATATATATAAAGTTTATTTTTACTTATTAGAATTGAATAAAAATTAGTAATTATTACTAAGTTAAAAAATAAAAATAAAAGCAAAAAATATTTAATATTTTTATTTAATATATATATATATATATTGTATATTAATTGTTTATATTAAATATTTAATTGAATCTAATTAATATTAGTTATAAGTTTTAATAATAATAACAAACTCCCTAAAGGTGTTATACCTTAATGGTTCACTACTCTTGAGGATATTACTACTAGTCATTCCTATCAATGTACATTATACGATTATTTTAACCTACCCCAATCAAACTACTTTTCCTATACTACTGGTCACTTTAACTCCAATACCAAGTCTTGGTTACTTACTGTCCTCAATAATCAAATCATTGTTGGCAAGGCCAGAAGGCATAACAGCCCCACAGGCCTTACTCTCATCACTCACTGGCAC